>RWJK01001672.1:241750-269543 GCA_004335835.1 Scenedesmus sp. ARA3
GGGGGTTGTGATGGCGGGGTTAGTAACAATGCATTTAGTGGCTAGATGAGTTTCATTGAATGCCAGTTGAGCGGCTCAACTTCAGTGATAAGTCGGTGAGGTGGCACCGCATGGGGCTTGAAAGTAGAAGGTGTCTCTGGATTGTGGGGCTGGCGTACACCACATGTGTTGCGCATCTGCTGACAGGTCATGCATCATGCACAGCACAACACATGGTGCGCCGAAAGCCGCAGTGATGAGCTGTGTAGCTAGCCAAAGGCTTGATTTGCAGAATTGTGACTTGCTGAGCTGGCTGACAGATCGAGAGAGGCTGCCAGATCACGTTCAGATCAGACGAACATCTCTTTGTTACCCTCTCTTTGTAACCTGGTTACCCTGGCGTCTTGGACTTTGCCTGCGTCAGAGCCCCTCATTATGCACTGAGCTCAGCCTAGCACAGCCATCATATATCCTGTCAGCAGCAAATGTCATATGCGAGCTCTGGTTCAGACTAGCCACAGACGCCTTCTGAATCCCTTTTTCACCTGCCAGGTGCAACACCTGCAGTAGAACCCAACTGCAACTTCCACGACAGTCAACGCAGCAGCAGCAGCGGTTGACCTCATTCCTGACCTCATGTGGCCCACACTGGGTGCGAAGGAGGAGCCAACTTGCACAATGCACCGTGTCCATGCAGACACGATCACCCGACCACTTATGTGTAGCTGCCAACCCCTGCTGTAGCACTGTGACCCTGTCAAGTAATTGCTACCACTATGCTGCAGCTGATGCTGCTGGAACGCCTGCATGGTGCAAAGCCGCTGTCTCTCCCCGCACGACCTTTCCAGGGCTTCTTTTTGTTCTGTGCACTGCTGCAGTTGATGCTTTGCACGCTGCTGCTGCTGCTGCTGCTGCTGTCAAGAATGCTACTGCGGCTGCCTGCTACTGGCTCTCAGGCCGCCCAGATGCCCAGGTCAGGTCCTTCACAGGTGCCAGAATGCGCTCAACCTCCTCCAGTGCCTTCTTCTCCTGCCGCGCGCTGCTGCTGTCGACTGCCTCTGCACCCAGCGCCTGCAGCACTGCTGTCACATTGGTGCGCACCACGTCGCTGCTGCACATGCCCACCAGCGTGGTTGATATGCTGGGGTTCCTGCAGCAGCAAGCATTGCAGTGGGCGAGGGTCAGCAGGCGCAGACACGGCGATGTTGGCGCATACACAACTATACACGAATGCAGGCAGCAGCAGCAGGCCACGTGCAACCCCCATGCCCAGGCCCGAGCCAGGCTAGCGCAGCCAGCATCAATGTCAAACCACCCCGCAGCTTAAAGTTCGCACTCACTTGACCGCAACTGCAGCGCCAGCTTGGCCAGGTCCACGCCCTGGTCCCTGCAGCAGGCTGCTGCTGCTGCCACTGCCTCCTTCAAACACTATCAACAGGCTGCAGCCTGAGGCATGCTGATCAGATACTGCCAGAACCATGGCTACAGCCTCCAGCACACTCCTCCAACTCACTCGACAGCAAGCTGCAGCGCCAGCTTGGCCAGGTCCACGCCCTGATCCCTGCAGCAGGCTGCTGCAGCTGCGTTCATGCACCAGTCCCCGCCAACAACCTGAGGCATGCTGACTAGGCACTACTAGCACCAAAATCTACAGCTCCACGCACACTCCTTCAACTTAAATGACCGCAAACTGCAGTGCCAGCTTGGCCAGGTCTACGCCTTGGTCCCTGCAGCAAGCTGCTGCTGCTACTGCTGCCTCCTTCCTTCAAACACTATCAACAGGCGAAAGCCTGAGGTCTGCTGACCAGATACTGCCAGCACCATGATTACAGCCTCAAGCACACTGCTTGAACTCACTTGACAGCAAACTGCAGCGCCAGCTTGGCCAGGTCCACGCCTTGGTCCCTGCAGCATGCTGCTGCTGCTGCCGCCGCCTCCTTGAGCTCTGCTGGTGCCGGGTGCCACTCCGGGGGCCCCTGCTGTGTGAGCAGGCCCATGGACAGCGGGCTGGCGCTGATGATGCCCACCTGCATGCAGTGGTGTGGCAACGGACGTGATAACAACAAATTAGACACTGAAAACACCTTTGTCAACCGCCACAGGGCAGCAAGGCCTTGTTACTGCGATGCTGTGTGAGCAGGGCCATGGACAGCGGGCTGCCACTGATGATGCCCACCTGCAGCATGGCAAGACGATGCTCAGGTGTTGTAAGAAACCTGATATTCCACAGAACAGTGCCAGATTTTACAGGCAGGCACGACACAAGACTTGCAATACCACAAACCACTCTCCTGCACTGCACTAAATTGAGGCCAACAGCTGACATGCAGGTGTCACAATGCACATGTAAGGGATTTGAGTGCCGGCGCACACACCAGCAGCCAAGGCGTCTTGTGATGCTGCCGCACCTGCTTTTCCTGGAAGTATGGGATGGCATCCTGCAGTGCTGTGTCGTTGAGGCTGTAGTGGCAGTACGACAGGATCACATCAACAGTGCCTGCAAGGTAAAGGAGGCAGCAGCAGCACAAGCCATGTGTATCAGCGCCCAGACAGTGTGCAGGCGATGTAGCAGCACAGCATGCACGCACCCGGCGGTTGCATGCGGCTGAGCACACCAATGCATGTGCTGCCTTTCAAAGAAACTGCAACGCAAGTGGCCTCCCAGCACACTCCTTACAGGACATCACAGAGCAGCGCCCGCTCTGCAGCAGAAGACACCAGACACGGTGCAATCTGCCTGTCTAATGCCCACCTGGTGGCACCCTGTCCAGCACGTACTGCAGCGCTGACAGCGGCAGTCCCGTGATACCCACAAAGCGCACCAGGCCTTGCGCCTTCAGCTGCTGCAGCGCGGGCAGCGTCTCGCTGATGATCTGCAGAGGCAAAGCCATGGACACAGCGACAAGGCATTTTAAAAGTAGTTAGCAGCTAGTGGCCTTGAGCTGCTGCAGCGCGGGCAGCGTCTCGCTGATGATCTGCAGGGGCAGCCAGGAGGAACGGCAGTGGCACAGGCAGGGCAATTTGAAGCTGGTCACAGCAAGGCAGAGGTGCATGCACATGCTAGTGCAGCGTGCCAGCGAGAGGACACAGATACACTGCAAGAGTGTGCTGTGCCTGCAGCATAAAGAGGCCTGGTGCTGCTGGCGAACTGCCTCACTGCAGCATGAGACTGGGAGCACCATGCTATAGCCACTGATTAAAGCAATGCAGCCGCCGCATGCAGACGTGCAGCCACACCATGCAGGCGGAGCATTGCCGTCCTGCTGGCACTTGCGAAGGAACATACCAAGTTGCTGTGTTGAAGGCTGCCGTCAATGCAAGCAACACCAACAACACACCTGGCCCAGCGACCCGAACTCAATGTCATGGCACTGGATGATGTCGATGTAGGGGATCTGCAGCCGCGCCAGCGACTCGCGCACACTGGAAGCTACGCGCTCCGCTGAGAAGTCAAAATACTCCTGGCCGTAGCGGCCGACCTGCAGCATTTGTGAAGTATATGAGTGCACATATGTCAGGCGCCGTACAGTGCCACCCACGTACGTCAGATCTTGCATGCATGCAACCTCATTTTCCAACTGCCTTCCGCAAAAGTGGCCGAACAACCACAGCAGAACTGATTGTCATCCAGGTGCTGATTGCCTGAGACTGTTTCTGCTGCATGCAAGATGGGCAGAAAACAGCACCTCTTCTGTTGCTCTGGTTGTTGCTGCTATCCTGCTGCTGCTGTTGCTGGTGGGGTGGTGCTAGTGGTTCCGCTGTTGCCCTGCATGCATTCAGCAGAGCCCATACCTTGGTTGACACTATGATCTTGTCGCGTGGCAAGTCCTTCAATCCTTTGCCTAGCACCTGCACGATCAACAAAACAAGGGTTGTATCACTGCTGCATGCTGGTCGGTCTTTCGCAATGCCCATCAGGGCGCTGCCTCCTGCTGCCGATTGCATCCCACAGCAGAGTGTCCTGCAGCTTCCCTGCCCTCCAGCCTTGTGATCCTGCCGCTGCTGCTGCTGCTACTGCCTAGACGTTGCTGCTGCCGCCAGCTGTGTGTTCACCACCATATTCTGAGCGCTTCTGCAGCTGCAGCAGTGAGCGCACCGCCTCGCTCTTTGTTGAGCCGTAGAATGGTGACGTGTCGAAGAAGTTGATGCCTAGCTTGAAAGCCTCATGCACTGAGGCGATGCCCTCTGCCTCATTGATCTCCTGCAAGCAGCACACAGTACAAAATACACACTTTTTGATTAAGTGAAGCAAGTAACATTGAGTACAGCGTCTGTTGCTTGATGAAAGAGGGCGTCGAGAGTTGTCACACTACTGTCCTGCAAGCACATGCTGCAGGCCCTGCAGTGCAGGGAGCGCTATGGAGCTCGTGCCCCAGCAGCGGGGCGATCCTGCAGCTGGGAATGACTTACAGAAGAACAAACGGAGGCATGTAACTTGCAGTGTATATGCGAGTGTAGTGTGTGTAGGCAGGCGAGCAACGCTGATGCTGGTGTTGATGCCCCGCCAGCTCGGGTGATGCTGCTGGATGCAAGGATATCCATGCATGCAACGTCTATGTGACTACTCTGCTTTAAAAGAGTTGCATATACTTAGTCACCCTGATGGAACACAAGGAACGACTTGGCTACCATCCAATGTGCAGCAAAGGGTTTAACTGGCCGTGCAGTGTCCAGCTGCTGCTGCTCACCTGGAACACCCCTCCGAGAGGAGAAGCGCCAAAGCCCAGCACAGATACCTCCAGTCCTGTGTTTCCTAATAATCTACGTGGCAAGGCCATCGTTGCTGAGGTTGCACGCCGGTTTCTAGCTGAAGTTGCTGCTGTACTGTGCAAGACCAGGTGTGGCCTGCTCGTGCGAAGCAGAGATAAACGCGTGTGAAATGCTCTCATTATACATCTACGATTGACGCATACATGATCGCCATGCCTACTGAGAAGCCTTTGTACCGCAGGGTGTGAGGGTTGTGTGACAAGCGAGAGGATAGGCACAATGCATCCGTGATTGATCTAAGCTTCAGTTGATGTCGTTACATGAAACAGACACCTTGATCATGTCCAGAAAAGCTTGTTGAAGGTACTGATTGTCCAAGGTCCCGCGTAGGCAGTGCGCAGCAGGGCCGTTTCTCCTACTCGGTCCTCACAACATCATCCCCAGATGCGATCCTGCGACCATCAAAGATCAAGCTCCGCCCCTCACCGTTCTGAACCAACAGTGGACCACAACACAAGCAGCTCAACCGCCTCTTCAACAGGCCGCCCTGCATCCCTGCAAACACGCTGCGTTTCAGACAAGCGACTGAGTATTTCAGGTAGCAGCTCACCACGATCGCCTTCATCGCCTGGACGTCCTCGCTGGAACGGCTCGCCTTGCCTGCTGTCATCAAACAAATCCAACAGCAACATGAGCAGCTCAGGCAACGGTGTTGCTGTGGAGCAGCTGCAGGCTCCTCTTCAGGGTAAGAGTTGCTGCATTATACAATGTTGGTGCAGCACAGGCGTAAGTTGTGCTAAGCTTTCGCTTCAGTGTCTCTCTGGCATGATAGCGTGCTTTGCAAAGTGCTTGCTGCAGCACTGCCACGACGTCAATCTGCCAACATCTGCATTCTACAGTCAACAGGACGAATCTACACGGCTCCCCAGTGTTCGTGCAACAACCTCAGTGAATCGGCTAATTAGCTGCCTTTCTAGTGCAGGAGTTGAATGCAAGGGTGCATGACAACCTTGTGCTCATCCAATGCATCATGCGCTGTATGCCAGCTGCCGCAACAGGGTTGCATCACACCCCTTTGCATGCGTGCTTCCTGCAGGCACTGGCCCCAATCGCATGCACAGCAATGGTGTGTACTCTAAGAAGCAACTGGCTGAGCAAGATCTGACTGCTTCTATCAACAGCAACAGCAGCAACATTGGTGTGCAGCAGCAGGAGGGGCTGCAGGAGCAAGCAGGCCAGGCACAGCAGCAGCAGCAGCCGTATGAGCTGCAGATGCAGGAAGGTGAGAGGGTTTCACTTTGTGCATGCATTTGAGGCATGAACAGCAGTCGCTCCAGCCCCGGCTTCTGTGCACCTTGCACACGTTTTGCTCAGCATCATGCAACCGCACCACCATGCAACCGGCATCATCTCGCAACTGCATACTGCTGTGAGGCCAGAGGCTGCTGCTTGTCGCAGAAAGCTTCCCTTTCAAGAGAGCTTAGTTCTGGCAGCTCAATAACGGACCTTCTCCCATTGCTGCATGTTATTGGGGGATCCGCAACTGTCGTCTGCAGGTGCCAGCGCTGCGCCGGCAGGCAAGCTGACAGCTGTTGACACCTTTCAGCCAGAAAGGACATCAGCAGCAGCAGCATACACAGCCCCCAAGCTCCCCCTCTCCCGCACAGGCACGGACAACATTTATGCAGCCTCAGCTGCAGGTGGCTGGCCAGGCAGCAGCATTGCAGTGCCTCCACTGCCAGCTGCGCTGCTGCCTGCAGTGAACAGCTGCTCTGATCTGACTCAGGGCCAGCTAGATGTGCTGGGGGCATGGTACTGCCTGTACTGCCCACAGCCTGAGGCACAGCAGGCTGTAGCGCTGGCTAGGCGGTACGATGAGAAGGCGGGCTTTGAGGACAACTTTGTCAAGGTACAATAGCCCCTACATATCTGTTCTGTTAGGTGGATTGAATCATGCAGAAGGCACCATTTCTATGGTACAGTCACGAGAAGGCGGGCTTTGCGGACTACTTTGTCGAGGCGTGTGCGTGGCTGGCTTGCATCAGGCTGGTGTGATGCTGTGGTGGGTGCTGCTGCCGTACTGTACGCCTGCAATGCTGCTGCTTGCTCTGGCGGCAGTGTTGCCTCGCAAGGAGGCACCACCAGACTGCCACCGCGGCACAACCAATCGATTACAACCACTCCGCTTCTCATTGCCCATCTCTTCCCTGCAGGTGTTTGGGCGTGAGCAGATCAGCGTCATGTTCTACCTGATGCGCCGGGCCACCAGCGGCATACGCATGGCCATTGAGAAGATCGAGGTGCTGCCTGGCAGCAGCAGCAGCAGCAAGCACGGCGAGACCTACCAGCTGCGCATTGTGGGGCGGCACTCCTTCTACTTCCCGCCCATCATCAGGTGGGGCTGCAGCAGCTGCAGCAGCAGCAGCAGTGCTGCGCAGAAGTGTTGTGGGCACGGTTCTTGCCTGTGCAATCCCTTGCTAGTACATAGCAACCAGTAGAATGGCAAAGCCCATCATCAGGTGGGGCTGCAACGCCATGCATGTGTGACGTGTGATTCCTGGCTGTGCTGTTCCTGGCTGGTGGGCAGGAGTCTGCAAATGTACACAAAACGAGTGATGCTCTGTACTTCACCCATGACCATGCGCTTGATGACTGTCGAAAAGAGTGCAGCATGCTGGCCAGAAAACAGCTGTTGGCTGCACTGCACAATGCACACCCTGTCTCAAAATCTGACACACCCTGCTCTCTCTTCCTTCTCCGCTGCTGCTGCACCTGCTGCCTCTGCTGCTCCGCAGGGGCCCCGTGACATCGCTGCTGCTGCCACCTGCTCTGGAAGCCTGGGCCACAGACGTGCTGACTGTGCGTGCCAGTGACCACACGGTGCTGCACCACCTGCAGCGCGTGCACAACATCCCCACCATGCCCTGGCTGCTGCGCAGCTGCCTGGGCGTCAGCAGCAGCCTGGTGATGATGCATGTGCTGGGCTGGTGATTAGTTCATAGTGGATGGGGTGGTGGGTGGTGGGAAGTTCATGGTGGGCTGCTGCGCAGCTGCCTGGGCGTGAGCAGCAGCCTGGTGATGATGCATGTGCTGGGCTGGTGAGTAGTTCACAGCGGACAGGCTGCTGGTGGTGAGAAGTTCACAGTCGGCTGCTGGTGGTGGGAAGTTGCGGACGGGCTGTTGAACTGTGAGAAGTCACCAGCCGGTGTGTACAGATCTGTCTAGATGGGCTGCTGGATTTAGATGGGCTGCTGGATGACAAACTTTCACAGTTGATGAGCTGCCAAATAGTTGAGATGTTTGCAGGGTTGAACCCAATATGTTATCATGAGCTGCTTGCTGGTGAGGGAGGCGAAGTGTGTGGGGTGAGCAGCTTTGGCAAAACGCTTTGACAGTTGGCAGCGGCCTTTTTTGCAGAGATGGCACGGCAGTAAACCCTTGCATGGAACAGGTGTGCTGGTTGGCGTCAGTTGAGTCTGTAACAATTTGCAGGTGTGACTGCTGCAGTGAAGGGGTTGTGGTTAATCAGCATACATGAGTAACATCAGGCTCAGTTACCAGGCATATGTCGTCACACTGAAAGCTGTGGAGACACGTCAATATCGAAACAGCAATCAACAAGAACTGGTCTACAAGTTGCCCATGAATTAAGTACACGTGTTGCTGGCAAGAGATGGGCCCAGAAAGGCAGCCCCTCCCAAACCACCTCAAGGTAATTCCTGACCAGAGGGGGCAAACTAACAAGCCAGGGCCAGATACGGCCAGAACCTTCAAACACAGAAGAATAAGCAGGTCTCTCAATCGCTGATGGCCCTGAGCTGACCACCGCATCAGTGCACTCCCGTGTTGGGTGAATCCTTCCACAAGGGCACTGCCAACCAACACCAGCAAGTTGCCAGTTACCAGCATGGGCAGAGTGGCCCATGGGTCGGCCTCTTCTGTCAGGCCACATGTCGTGCATGTGGGCAGGCTGCCCCATGGGCCGGCTCTTCTTGCTGGTACGCACTGTACGTGCTGAAACGTCAGGCACACAAAGCAAGCACTCTTCAGCGCGCACAAGCTGCTGTGCGTAGGTTGCTTCAACACATGCAGAATGCGTGCTGATCAGATCTCCTGCAGACGGCGCACAAACGACACATGTACACTGGATCTCAGACCAACTGCATCGCCAAGCCAAACACATGACGGATTCCAAAGCTGTTGGGCGCACACGCAACACGCACAAACAAAAATCCATCAACGCGCAAACGCTGCCAGCAATTGGGCTTGCCCAATTGTGCTGCGGTAGCGAGCCAGTAGGATTCCGTCCCCCCTGGTAAAAAAAAACGCTGCCAGCAGACAGCATGTTTGGCAACAGTACACGGACCTCGCAGAAGCCCTGTGTGAATCCTAGCAACAATGTCGCTGCCCAAAGATTCTACATAATACAGTACACCTTGACCTGTCATACAAATCAAACAGCAGCAGCTGCCATCGGCTGCTCTGTACAAACTTTGATCGGCATGCAATGGGCTGTGCATTGTAGCTGCAGGTGCAGCCACACTGCCAGTTAGTTGTTTCAGGCTTAGAAGCATGCCGCCCTCCTCTGACACTTGTGCATATCAGCTACAACTCCATGCATACTCTCACATGCAGCCATTAGAGGCTTTGCGTAAGCAACAACTGCTGCTGAAAGCTGTAGAGCTCACGTAAATGCACTCAGCAGTGATTCGGAGGCTTGAAAGTGCACGTGCCGTGTTCAAGCCGGAAAACAACACAACTCGCACTTGGATAAGATGTGCTGCATCAGCAACTCCCTCAACATGCATAGAATGTGCATGCATGTGCAGATCCTGAACCCTCCAGATGACTTTGAAGAAGTCATACGTAGGCCCAGCATACACAAGATTGATTTACACCTCACCAATCAGCATGAAATGTGAGCCACCACTAGCAAGAGCTGTGCGTCAATTGCCGCAGGCCCAGTGTGGCTTTAAATACTCTCCACAAGTGCTGTTTGTTGCAAGATGGGTGCGGCTGTACCTACCATGCAAGTATTAGGTTGCTAGCAGTAGTTGGGTTGGTTATATACGACAAGCCAATGTGTGATGATGCAGCCGAGCAGCAAGATGCTGCCAGCTGACCCATCCACATGCAGCACGCTCTGAACTCAGACCATGCAATCACCCTGCTGTGGCTCATGATGGTGCCAGGACCCACATGCAATCACCCTCTGTCAAAGCATATCCCTTCTTTGCAGGCACACTGCGGTTGCGTTGCGTGCTTTGCAGCCTCTTCGATGCTCAGATGCTGCACACGGCATGGAGCGACAGCTGCAAGTACAAATACTAAACAGCAATACTTCTGAGCATGCCCCTTTGCTCTGTGCGGGCGTGATGCCACCGCAGTGCCTCGATCTGGTCACTCACTGTCATCAGCTGCAGAAAGCAGCCTGCCCCAGCACTTCCTGGAAAACACACACCAACAAAGGAAGCAGCGGCAGCTCTCCCTGGAAAACACACACCAACAAAGCATGCAGCTGCAGCTCTCCCTGGAAAACACACACCAACAAAGCATGCGGCACAGCACTCGCACACACTCTTCACCATCAATCTAGCCTTTTCACAAGCTCTGCCCCTTGACCAGCACATCTCCGCTCAACAGCTGTTGCAACCGAATTGATGCAAAGCCTCCCGGCCGGTGCTGCAGAGTGTAATGCTTGCAAGCCCTACATTTAGGAGTTGCCGGGGGCCTTGGTGCTCGGCAAGCGGGCCACGTCATCGCTGTCATCATCAATCTGCACGCTGCCATCGTTGCCGTCGTACGCGATGTCTTTGGCATCAGCAGCGGCGTGGTGTGCGGCATGCTCCGGGTTGACGTGGTGCTGCAAGAAAAGGGAAACGGACAGCAGCAGCAGCGTGAATTTGCTGTGCTTTGCATATGGATGGGCAGCTGTGATAAATTGGAGTGTAGGGATGCATGTAACCCGGTCAACGCAGGCACATTGATTGGCTGATAAACACATTTGGCAATGCGGTTACTTGTGCTGTGGTGCCAGCACTGCCACTGTAAAGTCAATTGAGCTGTGACTACAGCTGTGCACTATAGCTGCAACTGTAAACACGGTTGCATCAACGGGGACAGTTGTCCGTAACCATTTGGTGGTTTGCACTTAGAGCAAGCTGTCGGTGAGGTGGGGTGCCGTTGCGCACCGCAGTAAGACGTCTCTGGATATAACACGAAAAATTTGGTGCTCAAGGGTGTGCATTGTGCTTTACGGTGCTCACTCTCCTTTTCTGGTCTCAGACCTGTGTTCAACCTGTTGTGGCTCATACCATCCAAGATGGTGCCGGGACCCACATGTAACTATCCTCTCTCATTTGATCCGCTCCTCACCTGCAGCACAACGCTAGGGCTCTTGAAGGGTGCAGGCACCTTCATCTTGTGCTGGAAGGCGTCGGGGCAGTTGTTATATAACACGTTATGTAACGTGTCCTTGCCCATTGCCACGCCAATAAAGTCCATGATGAGGTTTCCCAGGTACACCACGAGGTAGCTGCACAGCCCAGCAATGAGGCCATATGCAATGGAATATGTCATGGGCATTGTCACAATTGTGATGAAGGCCGGCACGGCTTGCTGCAGGAAACAAGAGTGAAAGGCAGCAGCAGGCGCAGCAGCAGCAGCGTCGTAAGAAGATGGTAGAATTTAATGGCCTGGAGCATCATGCCATTGCTGCTTGCCGCAGGGTGACAAGGTTCCAAGCAAGACACACATACGTTTGTTGAATGAGCTGGCAGCTGTGCTGCTGTATGGACGTCAATGCATGTACGAAATGCTGCTGCACTGCACCCACCCGGACATCAGCCCAGTCAATGTCAACCACATTCTCCATCATCATGGCGCCAACCTGCATGGCAGCAGGCAGACAGATCAGATGTACTCAGCAGCAGCAAAATGCGTAACAGACCGCGCGGCCAGCACTGCTGCGACAGCAGAGAGCAACGGCTGCCACGTTGATTGCCTACTACAGCCAAAGCACCGGATTAGCATGCCTGTGCCACCCCAGCAAAAAGCACGGTGCGTCTGACAAGTCCATCAGAGCTACATGAGTATCACTGCAGTTGAGCAGATGTTGATTGTGAAGTAAAAGAGCATGTGCAGCACGGTACAGCTGCAGCAAGCTATCACAGAGGCTGCAACAACACACACAAGCAATGATTGAAGGTGCGCAGCTTTGCATTTTTCTTGCTCGACTGTCCATTTTACACAGCAGCAGCAGCCAGCCTCACCAGCACTAGCGCGGGCCCTGTGGCAAAAGGTGGGATGCTTGCAATGAGTGGCGTGAAGAAGAGGCTCACGAGGAAGCCAAAGGCAACTGTCAGTGCGGTGATGCCGGTGCGGCCACCCTCACGAATGCCTGCAGCACGGCAGCAGCAGCAGCAGCAGCAGAAGCGTCCAGCAAACAATTATGCACAGCCGACACATTTCCAAGACAGCCTTGGCCACTGCGTCTGTAAGCAGCTGCTGTGCAAGTGGTTGCTGGTGGGCTAATCAGCCCATTATAATGCAGATTGTAAGCCTGTTGTCGAGCATTTGGCGCAGCCGCCCACCAGATGCACTCTCAATGTAGACAGCCAAGGGAGCGCAGCCCAGCAGTGATCCAATCACCGTGGCAATGCCATCAACGCAAAGGGCAAACAGCTGCGCTCACAGGACAAGCCACAGCAGAAGTAGAAGCAGCAGCAGCAGGGGCGGCGGCAGGGGCATGAAGTAACACATCAGCACATCGAGACAGCAGATCACATGGAAGTAACGGCATGCCAGTGCAAAGCTGCGGTACAGCAAGAGGTGTGTGCGGCGCAGCAAGCACCACAGCCAACTAGCGCTGTCAAGTTGATTTGCAGCAGCTCGTCATTGCTAATGGTATAACAGCCGGTCAAACATGGTCAAACTGCTGCTGTTGACCTGGTTTGGGAAGGCCTTGGTCTTCTCGTCCACAAAGCCGGGGATGCGGTGGTTGAGCATGGAGGCCATGCTGAACAGCGTGCCTGGCAGGTGAGCAGCAGCAGCAGACATACTCAACACACGCACATCTATGTGCTGCAGGTGCTTTCTGCAGCAGCTGGCTGCAGACAATTCCGCAAGTGCAGCAGCCCCAGGGCTGAGACCACCCATGGCATCCAGAAATCCAGGTGGCTGTGCATAGGAGCAGTGGCTACAGCAGTGCCACAAAACCAAACTAAAACGCTGCCAGCTGCCCACCTGTGGCATCCAGGAAGTCCAGGTAGCTGCAGGTAACCAGGACGCGTGCAGGGAGAGCGGCAGCGGCAGGCAGCATATGGTTAGCTTGTAGCGCACTGTTTTCTTCTAGGATTTTCTTCGAGGGCAGCTAGGCTTGTACTGCTGCTTGGTCTGCTATGAGCTTGTTGACACTGCTGGCTGTAAACATCATGCGCGATACAAGTGAAGCCTCCAAGGCTGCAATTCACTCATACTCGCAGGCAGGTAACGAGCGCCATCCAAAGCTGCGCCTTGTGGAAGTAACATGACAGTTTTAGGCATGGTAAATGCACAACTGTTCACCTGCAAGCAATGCTGGTCCAGAAGCCCCCCTGCCGAAAGGCTCCTGGAAGTGCTGACACCAAACAGCAGCATACAGCAAGCGCATGCAGCCATGATATTGGACTCACAGGAAGGTGACCAGTGCCACCCAGAGCTCTGTCTTCTGAGAATGCTAGTTTCAGAACTGAACAGCAGCATGCAGCAAGCACATGCAGCCAAGGCATTGCACTCACAGGAAGGTGACCAGTGCCACCCAGAGCTCTGATTTGTGGAAGGCGTCAAAGCTCCAGGCCAGCGTGGTCTTGCGCGCATCTGGCACTGACACCACCTTCCTGAAGAACTCGAAGCGCTCAGCGCCGCCTGTAGGTCAAATGTTGAACATGAAACAGAGCTTCGGGCTGCTGGTTGTTCACTACAATGTTTTATATCTGTGCAAGGACCACATCTCCACCCTACTTGCAACCCTGATCTTCCTTGCAAGCTGTAGTGTTTTGCACTTGGTGTTGCAGTGTGACACAGAAAACATTGGTTTCCTGCAAATGTGGCATTCAGCCACCTCACCTGCTTGCTTTGGCAGCAGACACACATCTTGTCTAATATTACAAAGTTGCCAAACAACAGGCATCCTGCAGGCTCACCTGGCACCTGCGGGTTGTCTCCCAGGAAGGATGCAGCATGGCCTGGGATCCACGACATGAAGGTGGTGAACAGGATACCTGCGGGAGCACATGCAAAACACACACACACAGTCAGCATGAGGTACTACCTGGTAGCAGTGATCAGCCCTTGCTAGCATGTGGTTCAGGGTCAAGGCACTGCATGGTTGGTCACTGGTGCATAGCTTGCAGGCAGCGTGGCAGCGGACTTCTGTGTTGGCGCGCTGCAAGAAAATGCACAATTGCTTGTGGCGCCTCCAGCCCAGAGAGTGAGTGAGTGAGTGAGTAATTACCCAGGCAGCTCTGCAGCTCCTGGGTAAGTTAAGGCAAAGAGGGTGTGTGTGGCCAGGGGCGGCGCCCCTGGGCTCCTCACCCTCTACCGGTCCACTTGCGGCCTAGGGCGCAAGCGGGGCGTAAAACGTGAGCCTCCAGCCCAGCGCTGTCACAGCAATCACCACAAGCATGTTGACTAGAGCTAGGGCTCCGGTGTGGGCGCACAACCAGCCACGCAACACGCACCGTACATGATGGCGCCCTTTACACGGCGTCCCGTCAGCAGCACCATGAAGGCCAAGCCGCAGATGCCCAACCACATTGTGGCCAGGTGCATGCGCTTGCCCTGCAGCAGCAGCAGCAGCAGCAGCAGCAGCAGCATGTGTTGAGCACTGCAGCATTGTTGTGATGCCCAGCCACATCATGGCCAGGTGCATGCGCTTGCCCTGCGGCAGGTGCAATGCACACCATACATGTGAGGCGCATTTAGGCTATGCGGCATAGCGCACAGACCTTCTCCAATAAGCAAGCAGATGCACATTGCTGCCACCACAGTACTGCAGGTTCCATCGTGCTGTTCCTGCAGCCTGCCTATGTTCACAGTTCGCCTGGCAAACTGGCTACTTCCGCAGCCCTCTTCTTGGGAGTGTGCAGCTGGCTTCTCATCGAAAACATCACGGCATAAGCTGTAGCAGGCTTGCCTGCCCTGCTGCAAGTATGCTTTTGTTCTTTAGACAATCTAAGCGTAGCTGTTTGTTTCTTGTTTCTTCAAACAGCTGCTCACCTTGCACATGAAGGTGTAGCTTGCTGGCCCCAGGTTGGCCATCATTGCGTTGGTGTCGGGGTTGGTCTTGCAGACAGCTTCCGGGCTGGGGTCGGCAATGCTGTACTGGTAGATGCGGTTCTCACGGGGGCAGCCACCTGCAGCAGCACCAAAGCATACATCTCATTGCACTGTGTTGCAGCACAGGCGCTGAGCTTGGCGCAACATACCATGTGCGCCGCGTTAGGCGGTGACACGTACTACCATGCTAGCGCGTTGCAAGCTCTACGGCGATCATCAGCAAGCTGCAAAGAACACCACACCTTTCATCAACGCATCGGCATCCATGACTAGCCGTCCATCAGCACGCCAGATACTTTGTCAGCACCCTGCCTGTCCACCCACCGAGTGTCACCAGTGTTGCGCTGTTGTAGGTGATGAGGCCGATGCCGTTGCTGTTCTGCATGCCAATAAAAGCCATGATGCACAAAACACAACAAACCAGTCCCTCTATACAGCATGCAGGTGTGTCCACCCACCCAGTGTCACCAGTGTTGCGCTGTTGTAGGTGATGAGGCCGATGCCGTTGCTGTTCTGCAGCCCAATGAAGGCCAGAAACAGCCCGATGCCGCCTGCAGTGGCCAGCATGATGGACTTGGGCACCAGCGACACCAGCTTGCCACGCACACCTGCAGCAGCAGCAGCCACAGCAGCAGCAGCAACAAAGTCAATCACAATGTTCTCAAAGAGCAGCATGACACATCAGGTAGTGAGCTTCAGCACCAACACTAGTCGAAATGATCACGCTGAGCCACTCGGAGGCTTCCAACAGCAGCCTGTGGCCGGCGGACATGGCGCCCAGCTGAGCTCTGTGTTCATGACAGCAGCCATTTGAACTTGGGGACGCAATTTGACTCACCTGTGAGCGAGATGAGGATGAAGATCCAGCCCTCGATGAACACAGCCGCTTGATCAACAAGCAGTATGAATTTAAACAGCGTACGAAGAAAGTGAGACATTCAAGAAAACATTACATACCTGTGAGCGAGATGAGGATGAAGATCCAGCCCTCAATGAACACAGCAGCCAGGGCCTGCTGGTAGGTGATCATGCCCGTGCCGTAGAATCCCACCACGGAGTAGGTGAAATAGGCGTTGATGCTGCAGGGGTGGTGGCAGCAGCAGCAGCAGCAGCAGTATGCCAAGAGTTGGTTGGTGAACTAGGTGTTGATGTCCCAGGTGCGGCAGCAGCAGCGGCACCAGCAGCAGACACTCACGCTCACCCCATGCCTAACGCGACTGCCAGTGACAGGTTGGCAGGCATGACAACACCAGCACAATGAGGCTCGAACGAGCAGCTGCCACAAATCAGAACAGAGCGTTAACTTAAAGTGTAGCATCTGCAGCCAGTCTCACCCCATGCCTGGCGCGACAGCCAGTGGCAGGTTGGCGATGGCACCCATGAGGAAGCATGCCATGAGGGACGATGCGGCAGTGGCGGTGATGAGGCTGCGGCGCACCTCTTGCTGCAGTGCGGGAGCGCAGCAGCAGCAGCAGCAGCAGCAGCAGCAGCAGCAGGCAGCAATAGTTGCAAAGCAGGAAGCAGCAGCATGGCAGCATGCACAGCAGGAGAGGAGTGAGCCGGCTGAGCAGATGTGCAAGCAGATGTAACAACTGGATGCAGGAATAGGCTCAGCAGAGGAGCGCTGCAGCCGGTACATTTCAAGGTGCGTAGATAAGCATTAACCTTGGTTCTCCTGTGTGAATTCATCCTTTGCTATTCCGCATTTTGAACTGCAAGTGCTCGGCTGCGCCTGGCTCGACACTGTGACCGCATACAACAGACATCATAGCATATTGGTTGAAGCTGCTTTGCAGCGATATCCAGACAAGCAATGCAGTATTTTGGTATTGATGCCTGCACAGCACAGCCAGCAAACAGCATAGCACGTGTACTCACCACACATGACTGGAAGCCTGCATCATCAAACCTGCAGCCTGGCTGCCCTGCTTTGGGACCCTGCAGCAGCAGCAGCAGCAGCAGCAGCACCAGCAGGTTTCAACAACCGTTTGACAGGTTTGTAGGGCAGCAAACTCATGCAGCGCTGAGGAACAGCTGAAAAGCATACTGTGCAACTGCAGCAGCGCAGCAGCGCCGGCGCGGCTGTGCTATTTGCTTGGCTGCAACGTCTTCAGGCAAGCTATCCATGTCCAGCCGCTGCACAGCAACACTTGATCAGGTAAGAGCAGTGCTCGGCTTTTTCCCTTGTGCTTGCAAGGAGGGGCTTATCAAAGGCATCAGTGAGTAACAACAGCAGCTTGGAGCCAAAGATGCTGTGCATCCCACGTTTTAGGGGCAAGGGCAGTGCGAACATACCCCAGCTTACCGTGCAGTCAGCATCGCTGCAGTTGCCGCCGCTGTCACTGAGGATGCCGGCATTGACAGCAAGGATGTAACACGTCTGCAGAACAGCGATGAAACAGGCAATACAGGCACGTGAGCCACGGGGACCCATGTGGCAGGTTTGAATTGCCGGACAACTTCGGACCACTGTGCTGCAACAATGGTGCAAATCAATAAGGCAACCAGGTATCATAAAAATGAAGGTTCACGCCCAGCTGCATGCCACCTCGAACAGGCTTTCTCTTTCCCCGCCCTGGCTTCGCTTCACTGGTCGACGCTGCTCACCGTCAGGAACGTCACGAGGCCAGCTCTGACCTCTGTAGAGAAGGTGCTGCCTCTTTGCTTGACTTGGAAGTACTGGCCCACCTGGCAGTGAGGAAGAAAAGAACAGACGACAACCCTAGATCAGCCCAGGGCCCCATCTGCACTGCCAGCATGCACGTGGCTAGTAAATTCCATACCCTTGATGCGGCAAAACCGTCATTGAGCGAGTCGATCCACTTCATGGCTCCGCTACAGCCGGGTTAGCCCAGAACGAAGCTGTGCAACCTTGATGCAGTCGAATCTGCAGCGCGGCGACCCCAGATGATGCGATCCTATGAGCGTATAAGACACCTGAGCATTACTTGTGTCTGCAGTTTGCATCAAGGAGCCGCGGTTCACCACCACCACGAATTGAGTAGTATACTGTGCTACTCTACTACAGCATTGCGTCACAAAATTGCGTTATGTTCAGCCGTACACGCCTCAAACTGCGGTAAGTTGCAGCTTATCAACACATTTTGGTTCAAGGCAACAGCTTCAGTTGTTGGGCGTCATCACAACAAGGGTTCCACCAGAAAGATCTTCTCACGGTCATGGCCATGGGCCTGGCACCTGCTTGCTGGCACCATGAACAGCGGTGTACAGATCCAACTCATTTGTCGCTTATAGGGATTTAAATCTAATTGACGCAGTACTGCACTGCAGCACAGCTGCGGCACAACAGCTGCTGTACTTCGTATTGCCAGCAGTACCATCATGGCTGATCACGTGGGGGCATGCTGCAGTGCAGCCTGTGGCGTGCGTTGAGTTGCTGTCTGTGCCCAGCGGCCCTGCCATTGGCTATTGACGTCGTTCATTCAGCCTTCAGGACGCGACACACTTGCTACACTGCAGCCAGCCTGGGCAGCCTGACCAGGCAACCACGCCAAGCCTTTGGCCTGCAGGACTGCCACTCCATTGCAATACCAAAGGATAGCATAGGACTGACCTACCTCAGGCACCCACATGGCTATGCACCCACATGGCTATGCACCCACATGGCCATGCACCCACATGGCAGAACGTGGTTGCAAAATGTGAGTGCATGCCGCGCCCAGGGACCTGCTCAGGCGTGACATGTCAAGTGTACACTTTTAGGGCGCGAGATGATCCAGGTGCTGCTGCAGCAGCTGCTGCTGCTACCGCTGCTGTTGCTGCTGCTGGTGCCACCTGTCATGACACAGCCGCAGCATGCAGCAGTCTGCAGGCGCACCTTGACCTGCAACCAGCCGCTGGCCACGCTCGAGGCGTTTGTCATGAGATGTGACAGCTGATGTGGCATGACTATTGTTGCCGCCTTCGTTGCTGGCCTGCACAGTGCCAGCACATACGCACGCTTGCGGCAAGCAGGCGCGGCAGCCATCAGTACTTGATACGCAGCAGTTTTGCCTTCAATTTGCAGTAGTTTTTTTGGACATGTCTTGTACCGTGCCAGGAAAGCAACGGTTCCTGCATCACGCAATGTTGATGACAGACAGCTGTCCCATGGGATGTCCCTTACGCCAGACTTCGATACCTAAACCTAAGCAATTTTCTGTAATTACACCTGTATTCGACAAGTGTATTCAGTCGATAGCGACGCCTGTGCTGGTCAGCAGCGCCATTGAAAAGCGGTTTAAGGTTCTTTATCACACGTTCTATCCGTTTATTTGTCCGAACAGAGCAGGCGAGCCTGTTTAGTTGTACGAATATGCGATTGAAATTTACGCGTAATGTGTATCGATACACTGCTTAGGTAAAGGAAATTTCTGTAAGGGAAATCCCATGCCTGCAGGCTGTCCATCTTTCTGGCGGAAAGTCAATGCTGCCTTGGTAACACAAGAGGTTTTCCACTGACTCAAACACGTAAACCCTGAGCTATTCGGGCGTGGTATGCTGCTGCCAGTCGCGTGGCTACTTGTTTCGCTGTCAGCTGGGCCAGGGGGCAGTACTGGCTTGGTTGCTACAGCTGGGTGCAGTACATCTGCCTGACAACTGCCACCGAACCCTAGCAACCACTAGAGCATTGCAACACCTCTCAGTCAACTACTATGAGTGTGTTCTACTTTCTGTTCGCAGCTGTCTTACGTACAAAGACGTACAGGGCTCTCCGCTTGGGTCTGGCACAAGTACTCGATCTCGATCTCTGGCCTCTCACTCGGTGGCCAAAAATGCAAGCAAAAACTCTGAATCACTGCAATTATTCGTTGTTTGGCTGGCAACATGCCCATACGGGCAGGTGCAGAACAGCAACGAAGCAGCAACAGCAGAGATGCAGACCCTGCAGGGGCTTGCAGGAACAAAGCTGGTCCATTGGAGGAGCCTCGGCAACATCGGAGTTTGAAGGAACATTGTTAGCACGGAGGCAGCTGCTGCACTGCATTGTAGCATCGCTGGTGCTGGCGCAGCAGCAGCTGGCTCAACCTCCTCCTGCTGCAGCAGGTGGGGCCATGACAGCAACTGCACTGTGAGGAAATGCCGTTGACCCACGGCTTATGAGATAGCTGCATATACCAGTCCTGCCGTGCAAGCTATCGCTGCCATTGTACAGTTATGCCAGCATCGGCACCACAAAGCAATTGTAGTGCTGGCAGCAGCCCTGGTTGCCTGACAGCAATGCCTGCATGCACTGCTGGTCATGCGCACTGGCTGTGCCAGTCAATCAGTATGCATGCCAGAAACCACACTGTTCAGCAGCTGCGTCACCAACAGCATACACGTTATGTGTTGGGCATAACTCTGGCTGCCTGAATATTTAGACCTGCATGCGCTGCCTGTGTGTGCACAGGCCTAGCACAGTTCCCGGCAAGCGAGCTGAAGAACAGATACATCTTGGTGGGTGCTACTGCTGCTATTCAAGCTGCTACAGCTGACATAATACAGCAGCAGACTCAGCCTAGTCGAGGCAGCACTGCATTGCTGTCAGTTTGTGCCTCAGCACTGCATTGGAGGAGCGTTGCTGCCTGAGCACCTCAGCATCTCACGCGCAGCAACAGCAGCAGTAGCAGCAGCAGCAGTGGCGGCAGCAGCGTGAGGCTACGTGTCAACAACCCGAACCACTTTCACTGTGGCGACCAGCTGGTGGGCGAGGCGGAGTGAACCCCGACTTGCACATGAAGATCTGCTTGTGCAGGCCAGTTTCTCCAGCAATACAATGCAGTACAACTAGTCGTGTATGGCTTGATATGCTGACATGAGCTGACGCGGATGATGACAATGGTGACACGATAATACACGTGCGCAGGTCAGGGCTGGCGAGAGCGAGTCAGAGACGCAAGACGCCATGCTGACCAACCCAGTGTGGAAGCAGTCTGGCATGGCAGGGCTCAGCGCCAAAGGCAAAGTGCAGGTGAGCAGGGCTTTCCCCTGGCCACAGCAGCAGCATAGCAGCAGCAGCAGCAACAGCAGCAGCAGCATAACCAGCAGCAGCAGCAGCAGCAACAGCACGCACGCACTTTGATTGCTAGCTTCCAATTCAGAGTGCAGCAGCAGCAGCAGCAGCACCACCACCAGCAGCAGCAGCAACAGCCGCAGCAAGGTGTTGGCAGCTGTGGCAAACACCCACACAGCATACTTGAACGTTGCAATGCACCCAGCGCTTGTGGCTTCAAACAACTGCAGACAGTGTGCTGCTGCTGCGCAGGTGGTGCGACAGATCCTGCCCGCCATGGAAACACTAGCCGTGTGTGGCGAGGCCGGCTGCTGGATCTGCAGATAACACGCCTCCTTGCACACTGCTTGTGCAACACTGCTGTGTGCTGCTTGTTGATCATTGTGACGCTGCTGCTGCACAGGTAGTGCGGCAGATCCTGCCCGCCATGGAGACGCTGGGTGTGTGTGGCGAGGCGGGCTGCTGGATCTGGCCCATCTCTGCCCACCTGCACCCACTGCTTGTGCTGTATTTCTTTCCACTACTAAACAACCAATGTTCTGCTGCAGGTGGTGCGGCAGACTTTGCCCGCCATGGAAACACTAGGAGTGTGTGGCGAGGCAGGCTGCTGGATTTGGCCCTCCATCACACTCAGCACCTACCAGACTGCAGAGATCATGGCTGGCAGCCTTGGCGTGGGCCGCAGCCGCATCGTGCCAGAGTGAGTGCATGTTGACAGAGAGATTGCAAACAATTGCATGCAAGCAGGCTAGCCGTACATTTTGCTAGGTATGTTTTGTGAATCCTGCAACTCAACAAACAGCGGAAGCACAGTCGCATCGTGCCAGAGTGAGTGCGCTGGTGAGGGTGTTGGGGGCGCAGGCAGCGGTAGCTGTGGCAACAAAGCTCGCACAGGAGTTGGGTGGGCCATCTCCCATCCTTTGCTCCACTGTATGTGCTGCATTGCTTATGTTACTTGCTTTCGGTCACTAGATGGCGTGCGGCTTTGTGTTGCTAGAGATGGCCTTCCGTCACACTCAATACCCACCAGACAGAGATAATGGCGGGCGGCCTTGAAGTGGGGCGCAGCCACATCGTGCCAGAGTGGGTGCGTGCATGTTGGTTTATTGGTGAGGCTGTAGCACAAGCAAGGGTAGCGGTGCAGCAGGTGTGGGGCGCAGGCCCCCCAGATTGTCATAGAACAATGTATTTACACCGAGCAGTACAGTGAGGACATGCTTGCAAGCTAAGTAAGCAGCGAGCCCCTTGAGCCTGTGCTAGGCTGCATTCTGACTACGCCACATTTCTCACACCGCTTGAATGCACACTCACTCCGGCACGATTGTTACATCCACACGTCTTTGATGCAGCATGTTATCCCTTGAACTGCTGCAGGTACTCCTTCCTGGATGCTCGAGGGGTAGGCGCACTGGACGGCCTGAGGGTGGCAACAGCAGCACAGCAGGTGCGGCAGTGTGCGTGCAGTTCAAAGTGATAGAAAGATCACGTGCTGCGCTGCGCTGTGTTGCGCTGCGCTGCGCTGTGCTGCGCTGCGCTGCGCTGTGCTGTGCCGCGCTGTGCTACACAGCACGTGGACCCTGCTCTGCTGTCTTGTCTGTGTTGTGCTGTGCTACGACACTCTTTTTTGCAGCAGACCAGCATGTCGTGCCACCTGCATTCTGCACGTCATCTACAGGTTCCCGCAAATTCTTGGTGTTACTATGGCATCGATGGCCACATGCCGCTGATGCTGATCAGCATCATAATGCTGCTGCTGCTGCTGCTGATCCTGCAGGTGCTTGCAGGAGACATGCTGGATGCAAACTGGAGGCCGCCAAAGGGCTATGATGGCACACCAAACGAGTCAGCGGCAGACGTGCTCACGCGTATGCGGCAGCTGATGTCCATCTGTGAGACGCAGTACAGCGGGGAGGATGTGGTCATTGTGGCGCCAGATTCTGACACACTCTCCATACTGCAGGTGAGGGCGGGGAGATGGCAACAAATAGGCTTCTGGTAGTGAGTTGACGCGCATGGACAAGTGCAGAAGACGCAGTGCTGTTATGTGATCCAGCCTCGTGTTGTCGGGCGGTGCTGCTGCTGGTGTTAACTTTGCAGTGCTGGAGAGTGTTGTTGACAGTGAGTTTGCAGTTTGACATGTAAGCTTGCGAGCAAAGTGGGCGTCGAATGACTTGTCTGACTAGGAATGTAGCCCACAAAGGTTGTGGTGATGCCTGGTGAGCATGCACTGTAACATGCCCTCGCCCGCTGCTGCTGCTGCTGCTGCTGCTGCTGCTGCTGCTGCTGCTGCTGCTGCTGCTGCTGCTGCTGCTGCTGCTGCTGCTGCTGCTGCTGCTGCAGGCTGCTGTGTTGGGTGTAGATTTGCGGCAGCACAGGCAGCTGGCGTTCCGGCCTGGCGAGGTGCGCGTGCTGCTGCTGAGTGACAAGCCATTCGACACAGCACCCATGAGCCTGCCGTGCCCCAAACCACCAGCATGCCGATGACAGTCCCACCTATCTGGTGCTGGTTGCGGTAGGGTTGTGGACACGTATATGTAAAGCAACAACACGAGGATGTCTACGTAAAGCTAGCGGCGGTGTGAAGGTCTGCAGGGCAGCCCCATGGGTGCCCCAAGCCGCCAGCATGCCGGTGACAGGCAAGTTAGTGCGTGCTGGTGGCGGTGGTTGTCCATGCGATTGTCCATGTACAGCTGGCGGCGGTATGAAGGTTTGCAGGGCACCCATGGGTCTGCCGTGCCCTAAGCCGCCAGCATGCCGATGACAATCCCGCCTAGCAGGTGCTGGTGGCGGTGGTTTTGTGGAGACGAGGATGTCTATGTAAAGCTGGTGGCGGTGTGAAGGTCTGCAGGGCACCCATGGGGCTGCCCTGCCTTAAACCACCAGCATGCCGATGACAATCCCACCTCGCAGGTGCTGGTGGCTGTAGTTTTGTGGAAACGTAGGTGGAGGGCAACCATGTTTCACATGCGTCTGCTTTGCTGTTGTACGCCCGAGCCGTGCTGGCTTTTCTCGACGTTCCATGTAAAACATCCTGTTGAAACCTTGATTGCAGCAGGTGTAGGTGTTGACTTACAGACAAGCAGCAGCTCACCATCAGGTCCTACTGGTGCCGGCTGTGCCAGCTACCTTTCTAGCCAAACATCTCACATCAACAAGAGCAACCGCACAATCCGCACCCACCAACAACATCACCCACCATCATGGAAGCGCCGATGACATCGTGCATATCACCAAACACCATCATCACCCATATTCCTGGAAGCGCCAACGCCTTTCATGCGATACACATAAGGATCATCATCCACCACCCAGACATCATGGAATCATCATGGGCACATGTTGATCCCAATTATGCAAGCCCCAGCACATACATCAGGACATCATCATGCATATAAGCAGCACAACCGTTAACCCCCATGCAGTCCAAAATCATCGAAGGTATCTTGCCATGGCACAGCCCTGAGCTGTACTGCACGGGCATGTGCACACATGCAAACTTGCTTGAAGCTGTGTCCCAAGAGCTGGTACATGAACAGCAGTGCAACAGGAACATCAAGCGGCATCATTTTGAATCCATCTTGTTGAGACCCCTGACTTTTATAGCATTGATGTTGCCAAACCGAAGCCGGCTGCCTCTGCTGGCAACGTGTGAGGCAATCTGAAAGTGCAATGCGTCTGTCTAGGATTCTCTGTCATGGTAAGTAATACGCAACAGCACTGCAGGTGAAAAAGTGAACCAAGAGAGACAGCAAAGCAAGCAACAGCACCTGGCTGCCTCACACTCTCTCTCTCACACACACACACACAAACAGCACACAGTGCGGGCGCAGCACCTGCCAGGGACACGCCGTCACACTGTGCTGCAGCAGCAGCAGTGCTGGTTAGCATTAACCGTGTGCAGTTCGGCAGTGGCCGCGCTTCTGCGCTAGATATTCACACCATGAAAGGAAACCTTGTGCCCAAACAAGCCCCAATGTTCATGGGTAGCATCATGCAGATGTAAACACACACGCAGAGCCTTGCAGGAATGTGCTTACAACGGCGCAGAAGTCCACTGTGTGATGTGCAGCTTGTACAAGCTGCTCTACCTGCCTTGGGCTGTTATTGCTGGTGCAGCCGCTGGCTTGACTGCAGCAGCAGCACGAGGAGCAGCGTCTGCATTTGCAGCAGCTGCTGGTGCCTCTTTGGCCAATGCAGCATCAAGCCAGTGCAACCTCGCAACTATCCATGTCCTCAGGTCAACCACACTCGCATTCCAAGCAGCAACGCCCTGCAAGCCAGGCGTAAACTGCACCTTGTCTGCTGCAAACGTTGCCCCCCAGCGAGCAAAGTTGCGGGCTGTTGCTGCATTGATGCGTGCAACCTGTGTGTCGATCTCGTTTGTGTACCAGCTGTCGCTCCAGCTGCTGTTGCGCAGCTGCTGGTAGCGGGCCTGGGCCTGGGCACGGAAAGACGGGCTGCGCCATAGCGCCAGGTACCACTGCAGCAGCACCGGGAGCAGCAGCAGCAGCACAATCAGGCTTGCATTGTCAGCAACCTCATGCCAGCTGCAACCGCACATGTACAGCCAAATCACACTTGCGCCACTCACTGTCATGTGTTGGTAAGCACCACTGCGGCACTCTGAGCACCGTGCAGGGTGTATAAGCACTCTGCTGTATTTCAAAATGCATTGCTGCTGCAAGCATTGCCGGCCCCGACTAACCTGCGCCAACCCATTCAGCGGATCGATCTTGCAGCGGTGTGGCTCTGCGCAGATGTTGAACAGCCAGCCCTCAGGGCTGATGGCGCTGCCACCGCTGCTGCTGTTGCTGACGCCGCCCGCCTGGTAGCCTGCACAGCAGGATCATGGCAGCAGCAGCAGCAGCAGCAGCAGCAGCAGCAGCAGCAGTTACGGCAAACATTGTGGTATGCGAACTGATCGAGGTGATCACCTCGCGTGCTGCAGCTGGCAGTTTTGAAGAACAAGTTTGAGCGATGACACAGCACAGCTGCCGATGTTAAGCAGCAGCATCCACCGAATGCAATATCACTGCACGAGCTGCGCATGATTGCTTACACTCACCCTCTACAGGGAAGCCGCAGCACAGGCCCATTGCCTTTGCAGCATCCAAAGTGCTGTGATACTGCACTGAACCATGAAGATGAGCCTTGAGGCTACAGCAGAAACATGCATGAACACATATGTGCCATACATCCAAATGGCGCCAGCGAATGGCTGCCCGTTACCCAGCTGGGTGTTAGTCGTGGGAGGCCACGTCACCACAAAACAAAGCATAATGCACACATAATACATCACATTTTCATGCTCACTTTCCACTGGGAAGCCGCAGCACAGCCCCATTGCCTTTGCAGCATCCCACACAGGACCCATCACCACCCGCGCACGGCCCGCTGAGCAGTAGTCCTCCACCCCATCAGCGGCTGACCCAGCAGCAGCAGTGGATGTGTTGCCAGCAGGACTGGCAGTAGATGCAGCGGTGCTTGCTGAGTCCCCGGTTGAAGGGCCCGCAGCAGCAGCAACAGCCGGGCTCGTCAGCGTGGTGGTGTTGGCTGCAGGCAGAGGCAGATGCAGACAAAACAAGATGCCAGATGCACTAGATATGACGACGTTCAGTGCCAGACATGGTGATGGTGCCAGCAGGACCTGAGGTGGGTGCAGCGGTGCTTGCTGGGTCCGCGGTTGAAGGGCCCGCAGCAGCAGCAACAGCTGGGCCATGAGAAGTGGTGGTGTTGGCTGCAGACACAGGCAGAGGCAAATCGCAGCAAAACACAAGGACGACACATGGGACACCCAGTTAGTGACTAACGATCATTTTGATTGGCTCAGTTGGTGCTGAGCGTCTTGATGACCAGGAAGTGGTTGGCAGACAGTGCTGTGCGGTGTGCTGCACGTCACCTGCACTTTCCATTGTTGGCATACCAATACCAATACTAACACCACAGTACAGAACGGACCTGCCTCAGGCAAGAGCCCAGCGAGCTGATATACTGCTGCTCATGCCATGAGCTCAGGGAGGGTTGCAACCAGGACCCGCTTCCTCCCTCATTGCTTGCTTGCATACGACACGGTCGGCTGTCTGAGCCGGCAGCACCTGGGCCCCCATATGCCACCATTGCTGCAGAGATGCAATGTTTTGTTGCAAGGCATGCAACGCTCACCTGCAGCAAGCGCTGTCAGCGTCCTTCCAGAAGAAGGTGCGGCCCCTGTAACCGTCACTGTCCACACATTGCCTCCAACCAAACCCTGTTCTACATCATACGGTATGATTCATACCACACACAGCCCTCACCTACTGTGCATGCGCTGTCAGCGTCCTTCCAGAAGTATGTGCTGCCCCTGTAGCCGTCACTGTCTACAACTTGTCTCCACATCAACCCTTTTCTACATCATACCGCACACAGCCCTTACCTACTGTGCACGCGCTGTCAGCATCCTTCCAGAAGTAGGTGCTGCCCCTGTATCCGTCATTGGCCGACTTGATGACCTCAGCAGCCAGGAAGAAGTCAACCAGGCTCTCAAGTGTCACATAATCACTGTAGTGGCCCAGGCCTGGGGCCAGCAGCTGCTTCTCAAAGGAGTTGAAGTAGCTGGTGGCAGCAGCAGCAGCAGCAGCAGCAGCAGCAGCAGCAGCAGCAAGGAAAACATGAGTTACAAAGTTGCTGTAGTTGCCCAGGCCTGGCTCCAGCAGCTGCTTTTCAATGGAGTTGAAGTAGCTGGTGGCAGTAGCGCGGCAGCAGCAGCAGCAGCAGCAGCAGCAGCAGCAGCAGCAGCAGCAGCAGCAGCAGCAG
>RWJK01001672.1:269593-293707 GCA_004335835.1 Scenedesmus sp. ARA3
CAGCAGCAGCAGCAGCAGCAGCAGCAGCAGCAGCAGCAGCAGCAGCAGCAGCAGCAGCAAGATTATCAGCACGGCAGCTGCCTGGATGTTGGAGACGTGAACTTGTGTTGCGTGCAACCAGGGATGGCTGCAATGGTGTTGCAGGATCTGCTGGCAATGCCATCTGGCCTGACGCTACAGCTCAGCAAGGCAGCCACCGTGACAGTTGAACTATCTGCACCTCTTGATGCACGATAACACCGATGCTGCACCACCTGCCATAGATGTCAGGTTGGTCAAGCTTGGTCGAACAGTTGCAGCAGCAAACATGCTGTGGCTGGCCAGCTGTCGACAATCCACTCACGTAGCTCATGAGGTTGTTGAAGTTGTTGAAGTAGCTGTCACCCTGGGGAAAGCCTGCAGCAGCACTGCAGGACTGCTGCGCATTTACCGAGCTATTGCTGTATGCTCCAGTCTGAGGATCGCAGTTGACAAAGCGCAGGATGGCGCCGGTGGAGTTGAGCGACTGCGCAAACGTGTCACGCACGCCATCACTCCTGCTATTAACGATGTCATCAACAGCCTGTGATGCGCTGCGCTTGCACTGCGTGGAGAGAGAGGCTCGCTCCCAGGATGGCTCAAACCAGGTGTGGTGCAGCATCTGCAGCAGAAGATACAACACCGGACAGCAGTCAGGGGCATGCCCAGCAGGCAGGATAATGCCTCACTTCAGCCTCAGAGTGCAGCATGCGTAAAGCTGCTGCACCCACCAGCTTATGTTCAAGCTCATGATCTGCATACATAATATAGCGAGGTCTGCAGCTGCTACGCTGCAGTCACCAGCTGGCGGCCGGTTGCAAGATCTGCATCCTTACAAGTCCTGTTTGTACAGGTGCTGGCCAGAAGTCACCAGCTGTTACACCGCTGGTGCCTAGCCTCATGGGACAGGTTGCGCAAACCACAAGCCATGTTACTGCAACTGCAGCCCCGCACTCACCAGCTGGTGCCCGATCTCGTGTGCCAGCACCGCGCCGCTGTCAGCCAGCCCGCCATCAACCACGGAGCGCCCACCAAAGCCAGGCAGCGTCTTCTCGTATATGTGCACCCTGCAGGCAAAATGTGATTGATCAAGTGTGTTGTAACTTTGCAACATTGAGCACTGCTTTAGCTGCTGTCAAGCATGATCTTTGTGAGTGGCACTGCAGAGCTGCTGCTGCACACATGCACCACACGCTCCAGCGGGTAATGCACCAGACAAATGCATGGCAGTGTCGCTGGTGTGCTAGGCATAGCTGCAGCAACTGCAAGCATGGCTGCTGGTGATGGGGCTGCTGAAAGAGAATCTTTTGTTGTGGCCGCTGGTGCTGTGGTGCCTGGCCACGCACCAGTTGTAGCACGCAGGGGTGCGTCCGAAGCGCTGCGAGAAGGTTGACCAGTACTGCGTGTAACCCAGTGCACCGCCGCTGCAGGGAGCCCACAAAGCAGCAGCAGCAGCAGCAGCAGCAGCAGCAGCAGCAGCAGCAGCAGCAGCAGCAGCAGCAGCAGCAGCAGCAGCAGCAGCAGCAGGGAGGTTGATGGCGTGGGTTTGCTGTTGCGTGCGTGAGCATGGGGACATTTGGCGAGTGCTGTGTATCAATTTAATGCATCACAGCTAGTGCTGATGCCTGCACCTGTACATTGTATGGCACAGCAAGCATACAGGAGGCCACTGCACTTTGCAACAGCCTGTCCAGCCTGATGCCGCATCCAACTGGTGTATCGCTCCAATTGGCGTATCCAGTCATTCAGTGTGATTATCTGCTGCAGCATGCACAAATGTACTCACAGGTGCTCAGGCGCAGTCACCACATGCACTGTCATGCCTTCGCCAAACCGTGGCAGGCTGCAGACCCATCCATAGTCATCAATTTGCGGCATGCTGCTCGCTTGGGCAGTATGGATCACCCCATCCCAAGTAAACTGAATCCCCGTGCGCTGATACACTGCATTCAGGTATTCGATCTGAGGCTGCACATCTGCAGCGCTGTACGTGCCACCCCTGCAGCCGCTGCTGCTGCAAACCTGCGCGGCTGTCCAATGCACGGCCATGGTGTAGGGGGCGGCTGGAGCGCCCTTGTCAGCAGCTTGGCAAGCCTGCAGGGCAAAGGTCAAGGGAAAGCAAGATTCACAGGACATGAGGCAAGATGGAGTGCGGGTAGGTGGCGGGCGCTTGTTAGAAGCTTGGCATGCCTGCAACGGCAAAGGGAAGGAAGAGTCACTGGGATGGGGGCAAGGTGGAGCGCAGGAAGCTGGCAGCGCATGCTTCATCACACACCTGTGCAAGCTGATGTGGAATACAGCAATGCACAGCTCGTGCACCAACCGACAGCGTCAGCTGCTGCATTATGAGTGGCTGCCTCAGTTGCTGAGACACTATCCTGTGACAGCTGTTGCAGCGCATACATGCACATACCCCACGTGCCACTCCAGCAAATCGTTGACAGCTGCCCTCGCAGAACCAATCCAATCCTCTACAAGACCCAACACCACAGCAGCCCTGCCTGCCACCCCACCTGCATCACAGCCTCAGCATTAGACTCCCAGTCCTGCGGCGCCGCTGCTGCAATGGATGCAAGCTGCGCCTTGAAGCGCTGACGCTGCCCCACAATGCCACAGTCGCTGTGCTGCGCGTGCTGATGCATGATCTCCGCTGTACTCATCACTGCAGCTGCATCAACCAGCTGCTCTGAACTGCCCACTGCTGCATTGGAGTGCTGCTGCTGGTCCTCTTGCTGTGCTTGGCTGCTGCTGTCTGAGCCAGGGAGGGTGTCCCTTGGGGGAGGGGAGCGCCGGCCGGGTGCCCGGTTGCTGTCTGTGCCGTTGCTGCAGCCTGCGCACGCCGGGCAGCAGTCGCCTGCTGCACTGCAGAAGGCATCGCACCAGCACTGACCTGCAAATGTGGCAGCAGTTATAATGTAGGTGCAGCAAGATCCGTCCTTAAACATAACACCAGCCAGTGTTGCGCGCAGATGTAATAAACGCTGGGTACTGCAGCAATGAAAGCAGCAGCAGCAGCAGCAGCAGCAGCAGCAGCAGCAGTAGCAGCAGCAACAGCAATTGCGACCATCTTGCACCCGTCCTGCAAGCATCATCATCATCATGTTACCCATCAAGCCATATGTCCTGCAAGCATCTAGCGGCTGGCATATAGGCACAGCAGCTGCTGCTGCACCTCACCTGGCTTGTAGCCGGCTGTCAGGTTTGTCACACCCACAGGGTTGTTGCAGTTGGTGATGCGCTGCTTGGCCAGGCTGGGCACCATGGCTGGGCAGTTGGCGTTCTTGGAGACAGCGCCACCGCAGCAGTCCCCAACATCATCACATGCATAGTCGCAATGGCAGTAGCCTGCGGCAAACATAGAATGCAATTGGACTGTTTGGTGTTGTGTGCGAGTCTTGCCAGGTAGATATGTGCGTTGCGGCAGCATGCGATGCAAGATGCTGCATGCCTGCTGCCCCTGCTGCTGCTGCTGCTACTGCTGCTGCTGCAGCATGTCTACGTATCTGTACAGACGTTGCTGTTGGAGCACACGCCAGGCAGGTTCATTTCAGACTGCATGTCGTCTGCATACAACTGCGTGATGGTTCGCTAACACGATCCGGATTGGGCCCACACCTCCGTTAGCAATCTTGATGTAGGTCTGGCCGCATCGGCCTGTGCACGGACCAGTGGTAGCTACGCATGTGCTATCTGACTGCTTTGCAAACCCAGCAGCGCAATCACAGCCTCCATTTGCTGTCAGCTTATACTGGCGGGCGCATGCCGTGCATGTGCCATCGACTGCGTACTGAGTGCATCCGGGGACCTGTGTCTGGGCTGCGCAGGCAGCTATAAACGCTATAACAAATATTCTTACGACGATCGCCATGCTGCTATTTCTTGCTGCCATTGGGCTTGTTGAGCCGCGCTGCGTGTTTCGCGCCAAAGCGTTGGCCACACGGTAAGCCCAACTGTACTAATCCACACGTCAGCAGCATTTATTGAACGAAAGAGGATGAAGTAAATGCCTGATGTTGTGCTGAAGACATTCTGTGAGGGTTCTGCATGAAGAGTGGGGTCAGCAGCTGCTGCTGGCTGAGTCAGATGACCAGCATGCAGCTCACAGCAGCTGCCTGCAGCTTTGAAGTACAAGATTGAAGCGCATTGCAGTAAGTTGAATCCATGATGTACATGTTCCCATAGTTGCTGGCACGTTTGGTGAGTCAAGAGCAGCCTGCTATGCTGCGGCTGCAGGGTCTAACAGAGACGTTACATGGAAGCACCTTCAACGTCACCTCATCATCATCATGTTACCCATCAAGCCATAGCACGTGCTTTGGCCTGGTTGATATTGAAGCAATGTTTGCCGCACATACCTATGCCATACCTATGCCATTTACTAGGCTGTACTGAAAGGCAGGCTTGACATCACAACCACAGTAAGTGCCGCATTTGGTGATGGCAACTGCTGCGCTTTGTCACCAGCAGCTGGCACCAATCTATGCCAAAGTGGCGCACAAGGCGCACATGCAACACTATGTGCACACCTGGCGTGCCATGCTATGAAACGAATCAATATCTGAACAACTGCAACCTATTTCTGTGACCAAGCCTCTACCTGCAGCTGCCTACGCCTACAACGTGCACCACACAACAGCAGCACCTGCAGCCTACATGCCTATATTGGCCAGCAGCACCTGCAGCCTACCTAACAGCCCTCAGTACACTGGCACTCTACATGCATATGCCTTTCTGCAATGTTGTCATCACAGCATTGTGCAATGCTGCCTGCGGCTGAGCCACATGCACAAACCCTTCCAGGTGCACCACCACCTGGACAAGTACTTTACCAGGAAAGATGCTGGCAGCAGTGCATGCCTGAGCACAGCTGCCTAGCAGGCTGTCTCACAGGCTCCATTAAAGGAGGAAAATTTCTCTGCTCTCAAGCCGCAGCACAGCATGTACGACAAATGCGGCCAACAGGCTCCCTCACAAGATCCTTTCTCTGTCCTTGAAGCGCAGCTAGCACTGCATCCTGCGCATGCACTTGATGGCGCAGCGTGCCCTGGCTCCCTGGCCAGCCGTCAGCGTGCGCAGGCACGTCTTGTCACCCTGCAGCAGCAGCAGCAGCAGCAGCAGCTTATGTAAACAATGCGTCCGATCCAAATTAGGGCCGCCATCCACTGATTGCATGCGTGTTCCTGAGCAGCGCAGTGAATCTTCAAGTAACGCCTTGTTTGGAGCTCTTTATGCATCCTCTGCCAAACATCAGCGTGGCGCCATTTAAACATACAAGGCAGCAGGTACATGCAAGGCTCATTCTCCAAGGCCCAGCACTGCAGCACTGTTCAACCCAAGTAGTGTCCACTCACGTAGCTCATCAGGTTGTTGAAGTTATTGAAGTAATTGCTGCCCTGGGGGAAGCCGACAGCAGCACTGCAGGACTGCTGCGCGTATGCCGTGGTGTTGCTGTACGCGCCAGTCTGGGGGTTACAGTCCACAAAGCGCAGGATGTCTGTCACGCTGTTCCGTGTTCCGTTCAGGGACTGTGCCGGAGTGTCACGAACGCCGTCGGAACGCCCTGCAGTTGCAGGTGTGTGGAAGGAGCAGCAAGCACAGCATGACTTACGGAGGGCAACATGCGCTGCTGACACATGCAGCTTGGATCAGAAGCAGCTTGTATTGGCAGCAGTGGCACACACACGTCACCGGCTCTGCCACGTTCTGTGTAGTTTCCCTTAGCAGCAAGAACATAACCATAGTCAGCAGTAAGCAACAATACAGCAACCGGCAACTGAGATAGCAATGTGAAATGTCAAACCAACTAAGCACACACCAACTCACCAGCAATGATGTCGGCAGGATGCGTGCTGGCGCTCATCTCGCACTGCTCCTGCAGCGAGGGCTTGCCGCCAAAGCGGCGCTCCTCGTACCAGGTGTGATGCAGCATCTGCGGGCGCAACAGCACATCACAACCAGTAATTCTCAGTGTGATAGAACATAAAATGCAGCCATTTGCTGCTGCTGTGGCATCACCACATGACGCGCAACGCAGTGATGCCTGTGGAGCTGCTGCCTTGTACTCACCAGCTGGTGCCCAATCTCTTGTGCCTCATGAAGCATGAGTCATGAGACATCCAGCACAAACTGCAGTATATTTTAACAGCTGCACTGAGGTGCACCGCACTCACCAGCTGGTGCCCGATCTCGTGTGCAAGTGTAGCGCCGCTATCAGACAGCCCGCCATCGATCAGCGACCGCCCACCCAGCCCCGGCAGTGTCTTCTCATACAGGAACACCCTGCGGCCAGCAGGGCGCAAGCGGCAGACAGCAGACTCTCAGCAGCGATAATCATAACTGCAAGCAGCATGTGTGCAGGCACAGGACAACTCTGCGACCAGCTCGCAGTGCGAGTGCCACCAACAGCATCTGACTAGTGGGGCTCTTGAAGCATCACAAATGCGTCGTAAGGCAAGCCTCACCAGTTGGCGCAGCCTGGCATTGCTCCAGTGGTCATGTATGAGGGGTACAGCGTGACACCCAGTGATGTGCCGCTGCAGCAGTAAAATGGAACAAAAGAACATAGCCATATGAGTACACGGCGTTGTGAGCAGAGATGCACAGCCATGCCACTTGAGAAAGGACCAGGGCATCTAGCAGTGAGGATTGAGGCAAGATACAGGCTACTCATTGTATGGCTGCCAGCTTACTGCCATGGCATACATTCTGAACGGCACTACTCAACAGCAGTTCTGCCCTGCCAGACATTGCTGCTGCTGCTGCTGCTGCTGCTGCCACCACTTATTGTGCAACACAAGCTGTTGGAAAAAGAGCAGCTTCCAGCCTCTCACCCAAGATGAGTCGGCGCCGTCACGACATTGATTGCCGCCTGGTCACCAAAGCGCTGCTGCTTGCATATCCAGCACCGTCCGCTCGGATCCAAGCACACATCAATGTCATTCGGCGAGCTTGCATTCGCGTAATGCATCACGCCATCCCACTTGAACTGAATGCCAACATGCGCATACAGCCTGTTTACATAATCCACCTGCTCCTGCACAAGGTCTGCTGTGTACCTGCCACCAGTGCAGTCGCCGCTGCGGCAAACCCTCCCAGCCGTCCAATATAACGGCAGTACAATAGGGTTTGCAGGAGGGCCTTGGTCTGCTGCCTGGCAAGCCTGCATTTGACTCTCTGCTTCTAGCTGCGTCTCTGCTACTGCTGCAATGCCAACACTGCCAGGGCCACCAGCTAAAAGCTGCAGCGGGTAGGGCTCGTGTGCGCCGCAGTCGTCTGGCTTTGCCTTGCGTGCGCTGGCTGACGCCGCTGCAACCGCTGCTACTGCAACACCAAGAGGGCTGCTTGAATCTGCTGCAACAGCAACCTTGGACTTGCGATTGTCACGCTGCTGCTGCTGCTGCTGCTGCTGCTGCTGCTGCTGCGTGCTGTGGCTATCCTCATCCCTGCCCGTGTGCTCATCCACATCAGCACTTGCTACAGCAATGCTGCTGCTGCTTCCGGCATGCCTACTCCGCTGCCGAGCTCCTCTGCCTGCGGCAGCACCATCAGACCCGCCCCTGCCTGCATCTGCAGCACCAGCACCAGCAGCAGCAACAGCTCCACGATTGCCTGCGCCAGTACCAGCCCCTGCGCGTGCACCAGCAGCGCTGCCGCCCCTGCCTGGCCTGTTCCTTGCTGGTGTCCTAGCTGCTGCTCTGCAGGCGCTGCAGCGGGGGCAGCAGTCGCCGGCTGCTGCGCAGAACTCATCACACCAGCACATGCCTGTACAAGAAGCAGCACCAACCAACAGCAGCAGCAGCAGACATGCAGGGGTTGTTGACAATTAAGCCGCTGCATCCTGTGAGTACCCCAGGTGCGCTTGCTGCGCAAGGTTGAATTGTCTGTTTGCTGCATGTCACTGGAATGCGGATATTTCCAAGCATCATGCAGCGGATGCTGAATCACTCACACCCAAACTCTGATGCATGCACAAAAGCATCGGCCATGCGCGCCGCACCAGGCAGGTAGCTGCTGCCGGCAGCTGTCCGGCGCGCGGCGGGCTCGGAGCTACGCCTGTTCACTTCTCCATCACAGTCTGTGATGTAGCTCTTGTTCCTGCTGGGTTCCATGCTGGGGCACAGCGCATTCTTGCTGGCTGCGCTGCCGCAGCAGTCGCCAGTCTGATCGCAGTAGTAGTCGCAGTGGCAGAAGCCGCTGCCGTGCTTGATGTGGGTTTGGCCGCACTTCTGGTAGCAAGGTCCAGGGTTGCATGTACCTGTATATGATTGTATGTCGTGCTGCGTGAGGTGTTGGTCTTCCCTGACATGTAAGTCAAGACGTGGCACTGGGGGTGTGCCGGTTGTGTGCATGTGGTGAAAGGCTCTTGCTGTCTTTTTGAAGATAGCAGCGCTCAGAGCAGCAGCGACAGCTCCATCAGCAATGCTGTCTGCTGCTGAATCAACTGCCCGCCTGTAGCTGAATCTCGACTCACCATCGTCTGCCTGGCGATATCCATTTGAGCACACGCATGCACCAGCTGCGAGACGGTATGTTGGTCCTGCACATGTTCGACAGCTGCCGTCTGGCCTAAAGGCAATACATCCCTGCAGCGTCCCAACCTGCCGCCTGTTGATCTGTGCGGTTGAAACTGTGATCAAACACGCTATTAAGCACAGCAGTATTGTGATGTTCGCCATTGCACGCGGTGCTGGTAGCGTTTCTGGCGCTTTTTCACGGGCGCGCCAGCATCTCCATCATGCTGATGCCAGCTCAAATCCGCTTGCGGCAAGATTAATTGATAAAAATGGGTAGGTCAATTTCATAGTGCTTCACGGAAGATTGCGTAATAGCTTCAGCAGGGCTTTCAGACCGGCGTTTTAGTGCTGTCACTCAAATCGTCCCCAAGCCTTGACTCAAGGCCTCAAGTTGAGGCACGCTGACAGCGTGACGACTCGTTTGCACTGCACCTGCCCGTAGTGAGAGCAAAGGAAGCAAATTCGAGACTACAACGGATGCTCATGGCGAGTCAGAGTTGCTCTTTGGCAGCTGCTGTGCAGCTGCCTTGGTTCTGATCCTAGCTGCTGCTTGCCGTGATGGCCAAACATTCAGCACAGGCAAAGCAGTCGCCACCAACACAAACGAACCAAGAACGCGAAATATGCTCAAAAGCTACTTAGGTCCATGGAGCAACACAGCTGACATACGTCCCCACAGTTGCTGAACCGAACAGGTCATGCAGCAATGAACACCACACCTCAGTCCAGCACTGTCCAGCAGCCCATTCAGCACCGGGTGCAGCACAGCTAAATAATGACAGCGCTTGCTTGCACAGCCCGGCAATTCTGCAGAAACATCAGGAAACTGGTCACTGCAGAAGCGCGCGTAGAGGTCAGATGACCCTTCAATTGCCACGCTACAACAAAAAAACCTGCTCCAATGGCGACAGCAGGCTGCAAACAACAAACATACGGCATCAAAGTCCTGACACACAAACATGCAGTCATAGCTTGTCACCAGCTCTATGCTGTAGCTCAGCTGTGATCCCAGTATCTCAAGCCAATGCCAGCTGCCATAACAGATGTGTGGCCCACTTGTGGCACCTGGATGTGCAAGGCACGTACATCATGCTGGTCTGTTAGCAAATGCGGCTCACCGGCACAGGGAATCTGAGAATGGGAGCGCTGCTGTGGGTGCTACAAACCCCATGCACTTGCCCAGGGGCAGATTGGCCCACAAAACAGTTGTGCCACATAGACAACAACAGCTAGCAGGGCACAGCGTTTAACAAACCAGCTCTGCCTCACAACACTACTGCAGCATGCGAAATAAGTTGTACATACAAGCAAAAGCCTCATATGGGTACTTGGAAATAATACTGGTGCTTGATAGGGCATCCGTGTAGTTTGACAACAGCTCCACGCACATAGCGCTGCTGCCCAACATTGTGGGCGTCCCGTAGCATATGTGGGCGTCCGTATGTCACCAGACATAAGATATCAACCAGCATGCAATGCGCACTGCTATACTTGCAGAAGCTGTATGCTGTGCTGCCTGCACCGAGTGGCACAGCCTTTGCACCATCACATGCCAGCAAGTCACGCCAACAGCGCTGGTGCTCGCAACCAGCAACTGAAAGCGACTTTGCAGCACCAGCCTACTGTGCTGGTGGTCTCTCTGCCACTCCACAAAGCCTGCTGCAGCCCAAACCAAACACACCAATCAGCGCTTGGCAGCAGCCCCCTGCAGCAAGCCTCAAGCAATGCCCAGCTGATCGCCATTGCTGCTGGTGTCGCCCATGAGCTTGGTGCTCTGTATCAAGTCCTGCAGCTGCTGCACGCTTGCTGTGTCCATGCTCTGCCGCAGTGCTGCTGCAGGGTTGTGATGGCCTTTCAGGCCACCTTCGCTGCTGCTCATGCCCTGGCTCACTCGCAGTGTGTCATCCATCACATTCTCCAGGATGCTGAGCGCGTGCTGCATGCGGTCCACACGCATCTTGAGGTACTCCCGCTCCTTGTGCAGCTTACGCAGGTCTGTCTCTGCCTGCTTGCGTGCTGCTGCCTCCTTCTGCAACTTCCTGCTGAGGTCCTCCTGGTGCGCTGCTGCCTTGCTCAATGACTGCTTGTAGCCTGCTATCTGCTGCTGCAGGCCTTCGTTCTCATGCAGGAGGCGGTCCTCATGCTGCTGTACGGCAGTGTATAACCCGGACAGCTCATTGAGCTCTTGCAACCGCATCTCCAGCTGCTTGCTGAGCTGCTCTGCCCTGCGGGAAGCTATGTCTGCTGCCTTGCGGTACTCCTCTCGCTGGCTGTTTGCTGACTCAAGCAAGTCCCTGAGCTCTGCCTTTTCGGCCTCTGCACGGCCAAAAAAGCACGACATGGTTGCCTGTCCAAGTCCTCGACGTGCCGAGCTGTGCTTCCCTCAACAATGCAGAAGCGAGCCCTCTCCGGCTTGCAAGGTGATTTTGGGTCAAATAGTCAACCTGAAAGATTTAGGCGAAAGCGAGAGTGCAGCAAATGGGTAGAGACGTTTCACTGCTGTTGTTGGCGACAAGGCATTGCATGGAATTCAAAGTCATCATCAGATGATTATATCGTAAAATCATCAAGTTCAATTGCAGCTGATGTACAGCCACCTGACGTGACAGGTCAACCCAGTCAAATCGTTGAACCCCGACGGCCGCAACACAACACGATACCCTCGTCAAAAACGTTCCGTGCTTTATCAGGTTAGCCCGTTACCAAGCAATTGCCGAACCTGCGGGCCACTGGCACCTGAGTGTGTCTGGAGCTGGCTTACTTGGGCACCAAGAGCTGCTGACAACAGCCCAGCCTGGCGGGTACACCAACTTGGCAAGCATGCATGCAAGAACAACTGCGTCAGAGCAGCATGCTGCACCTACAGTTGAAGAATCTGAGTGAAAATTTGTCAGCTATTTAGTACAAATTCCTGCGGCTACGGCAAGCGCTGACTGTGGCTAGCTGGGTACCAGGCATGCACCCAGCACGCAGCACACGTGTTGCTGCACACAGCTGTGATGAGCAGTGCGTGACATACGCTGCCACCAGCATTGAAAAAGGACCGTTCCAGCGCAACAGCAAACAGCACGGTTGTATGTAACTATGCGAACCTGCTGCTGCTGCCATACTGGTATGTACCGCCACTGCTGCTGCCACTGCTGCTACTGGAGCTAGGGCCCATGTATCTGGCTTGCTGCTGGGAGCTGCCGCTGCCTCCAGGGCCACCGTTGCTGCTGCTGCTGCTGCGCCAGCGAGCAGCTTCTGCTGCAGCTGCCGTCGCCGCCTTTGCTGCCGCAGCCTCTGCTGCGGCTGCGTACCCGAACCCGCCAGGTTGCGGGTAGTGCCAGCTGCTGTACATGCCGCCGCTTGCACTGCTGCTGGTGCTTGTGCTGCTGCCTGCTGGCTGTGCCTCCCGCTGCCGCATGTGCGCACGGCCTGCTGCTGCAGCAGTAGGCGAGCTTCTGCTGCTGGTGCCAGCGCTGCCCCTCATGCGTGCCTTGATCATCAGGCGCGCTGCATCATGCTGTGCACGCTTTGCAGGGTCAGCCAGCACTGCATTGGCTGCAGTGATGAGCACAAACACAACTTCTGCGGCTGCTTTTGCGCTGGGCCCAGTAGCCTTGTCTGGATGGTGCTTCAGCGCCAGCTTCCTGCACCAGCAGCAGCAAACATCCAGCCGTTAAAACACCATACTCATGCGTCGGAAGACAGGCCACTAGCAAACATGAACTTCTCCTTTTACTTTGCATCAAAGCTACGATAATCTTTGCGCACACTCCATATGCAGAGGTTGTGCAAACTGGCATTGCAGCAGCTGAACTACGGCTGGCACCAGCTTGCAACTGGACACAACAGTACCGCTTCCTTCAGCTGCTGTTGTCGCCCTCACCTGTAAGCAGCCTTGACCTCAGCAGTGCTGCAGCCCTGCTGCAGCCCCAGCACTGCATAGTAGTTGGGCCCAGCACTGCCCTGCAGGCGCTGCCGCTGCTGCGCATCACGCAAGCGTATGGATGCCTCCCTGCAGGAGCTGCTGCTGCTGCCGCCACAGAGCTGCATCAGCTGCTGCAGGTCTGCTACCGCACTGCTGAAGTCCTCGATAGCCATGTACGCCTCAGCGCGCCGCTGCAGTACAAGACAGCCAGCAGCACCAGTGGCAGAGGGAGTTGAGCAGTGACACCCGCAGGCACCATCACCTTCAGTACAGCACATCCAAACCGCATGTGGTACACTCCTGCCTACACCAACATTACCAAACTCAAATGCACTGCAGGGCAGCTGTTACAGCTCCATGCTTCGTTCTTCTCATTCAACCTCACCTGCAGCACCCGCGGGTACTTGCCATTCAACTGCGCAGCCATGCAGCAGTCCGCAATTGCCTCCAGGTACTGCCCACACGCATGCAGCGCAGCTGCACGGTTGCACAACAGCACCGCATTCAGTGTGGGCTCCTCTACGTTGAGTGCAAGCGCGTCACTGTACGCCTCAAGCGCCTGGCGGTACTGCTGCGCCTGGTAGGCGGCGTTGCCGCGCTGGAAAGGCAGCAGCAAAGAAAGAAGCAAGGCAGCGGGTGCAGGCGCAGGTGTAAGAGCATGCTGACAACCATTGGATGTAGCTGTGCAGGGTGGCTGGAGCACACATCGCTGCATGGACACAGCCTGTTAAGCGTAGCATCATGCGGACGTGCTGTCCCGGCAACGCTAGGACACAGTGGCGAACAGGCTTCAGAGAGGCCTCAAGTTGCAATCACACCTTCCTTGATCACATACCACTGTACCGTACGGTGCGGCCGTACCACAGAAAACCCAAATGAACGGCCTAGCGCATGCGCTACTACACCACTGCCATGCCCAGCACCCCTGCTTGCCCCAGCAGTCAAACCCACACGCCTCACCTGCTTCAGCTGCTCTGCCTGTTGGCTGCGTGCCAGGCGTTCCTGCAAGGCCTCCGCCTCAGCCTGTGCCTCCCGCAGGCTCGCATTCTCAGCCTCCAGCTGCTGCGCACGCTGCTGCAGCTGCGCTACCTGCGCCTGCTGCTGTTCGGCTTGCTGCTGCTGTTGTGCTTCTTGCTGCTGTTCTGCTTCTTGCTGCTGCTGTGACTGGCGGGGCTGCTGCTGCTCTTGTCCCTGTGTGCCTGCACTTCTTTGCAAGCGGTCCAACAAGCGGCTATGTGCAGCTTGTGGCGCAAATGCCTGCTGCTGGCTGAAAGGCTCCTGCTGCTGCTGCGCTACTGGCTGCTGAGTGCTGCTACTGCTGGCTTGCTGACGCTGCTGCTGCAGTGGCACAGGCGGCACATTCTCAGCCTCATCACCGTCTAATGGCTGTGCTGTCCTGCCTGCTGCTGATGGTGCTGCATGAGTACTGCTTGCTTTGGCTGGTGCTGGTTTGCTAGAGCTGCAGTTCTCCTTGTCGTCGCTGTGCTGCCTGCAGCCTGCGTGGGCATCGCCCTTGACACAGCTGCTGGAGCTACTGCTACCATCCTGCTGCTGCTGCTGCGCGCGGTTTGGTGTCTGCCAGCTAGTGTGGTAGGTGTTGGTGGCTTCGCTTAGAGGGGTGCCAGCGCCTGCAGAACACACAGCCGTGAACAAACAGCACATACCATCACACATTGGTTATGTGCCATACGTGAGGGTGCCAAACTGCGGTGCATGCAATTTATTCACGCCTTGACTGGAAACAAAGAGTTTCGGTTTCCTTGCATGTAGATTGGTTCGGTGCTGCATTGCGCTTGGCCAGCCGCTGGCAATGCTGTTAACTTTGAACCTCAGCTCCAGTAGCATAGCTCATCACTGCTCGCTTTACACAAGCTCCAATCCAATATATGTGCATACCTGCCATGTTGCTTGTGGCTGGTCTGCACCTGGAGGTTGCCTCGCTGCTGCCTGGGCTTGCCACGCCGTGGCAACTGAAGCTGCGCACAGGCGTGAAGGCACTGCCTCCACTGCTGCTGCAGCAGCTACTGCCGCTGCCTCCAGGGCTGCCGGCTCCGGCTGCATTGTCAGGAGCAGCAGCGTCTGCTGCTGTAGGTCGTGGGCTGCTGCTGCTTCTGCTGTTTGGCTGGGGTGCAGCTGCTGCAGGAGAGGCTGCTGCTTGTGTCACTTGGTCAGCGTCTGCCTGGTCTGCTGCATCTGAGCCGCCTAGGGCCTGCTTTGCTGCTATGGCATGCAGCTGCTGCATCAGTGCTTGTATGTGCAGCTTGTTTGCTTGCAGCTCATGTTCCATCCGCTGCAAGCGCTGCTGCCAGAGGCGCCTGTCATCTTTTGCTGCAGCCTGCAGAATCGGGGCAGTGCATGCCATGAGCTGCTGACATTGGCAAAGCGGCCTTTCCCCAACAAGTAGCACCGCAGCTATTGTTTTATCATAGTGCTTTAGTTCAGACTGCAGCAGACCTAGCTCAGTGTCGGAAGCATGCTGCAGCATCCTGCATGTGGACTTGCTGCTGCTGCTGCCGCAATCTTTGACCATCAAGCCCACCTGCAGCTGCTTCACTTCGCGCTTCTTCTCTACATATGCTGCCACTAGCTTTGCATTCTGCTCTGCCATGTCCATCAAGCCCTCCCTGGCAGCCGTCTTGGCATTCCTCAGAGAGTCTGCTGCTCTCTCCAGCTTTGCTTGCAATGCTAGACATCCCGGGCAGGCGGAGTTCATGTCAATGCTTTCCATTACAATAAGCGGCGGATAATTCAGCATTTAGCTAGCAAGGCGCAGCAACGATACAGTCGCAAAACAGGCACATCGTCGTTGTTGAGGTTGGCCAAGCAAGCGACCGTTGCAGGAATGGATTTTTCAACAGCAACAAAGACGGCTTCCTTGATGGAGTTTTCTGCAACGCAAATACATGCTGGGACACCCAGCTGCCGCAGTTTGAAAAACTTGTCACTTGGACAACCTCGGTGAAGCACGCTGGAATTGCGTTAACTTGATCTCTACGCGACTATGGGCTGATGAACACTTTGACCATTAAACAGCATTCATTCAGATCAGCTGTGGATGCTAGGTGCCGCAAGTGGTCATCTTGCAACTTGTCACTGGTGCTGGTGACCACCCCATCACTGGCAAGCAGGGTGCAGTGCAGGACGTTCATCAGAACAGCCGCTGTGCACACCTCAAGGACCAGCAAATAGGCCGGTAAAATGGTGATTGTGTGCACAGCAGTGGCACCAGCACTTGTCTCACAACACAGCTGCACAGCAACTTCTACAACTAAGGGCCTGTGTCAGAGGCACTGCTGCTGGGCAAGCGAACATGCTGCACAGCAGTTCTTGCCCATTTGCGATACTGCCTGACGTGCTTCTACTTTAGTCATGAAGCAGCTGTCCCTCAACAGCTGTCATGGATGCTGTAGATGCTGCTGCTGCCGCTGTGCTCAGCAGGAGGCTCCTGCTGCTGCTGGCCCATTGTCAGACCGAGCCCTCGCCACTAAGCCACATCAAACAAGAGCTAGCCTGAAGGCCAGCCAAACAGCCCAACTCAGCAATGTGCAGAGATTTGTACCCGCATGTGTGTGACACTGCGCATGTCAATTGTGAAGGAGGCTACCACGCTGACATCGCATGCATCGGATATTGTGCCACATACTACCTGGTGACTGAGGGCTGCACCAGATGCAAACTACCACAGTTGTCCAACACACAACCAACATTGCTGCCTACCCTATCCTGCTGCTTGACATGTTATCTGCCCTGCAGTTGCCGCAGCAGCTCTGCTCGTTCCAAGTATACCTGCAACAACAGCACGCATGCGCCCCAGCGTGAGCAAGTGTGCCGAAGGTACGGGTGCAGCTGAGGGGGGGGGTCTATCCTCACTGCATGTCCAGACAGTGCTACCACAGCGTCAGCCCTGCAAGCCAAACTAACCACTGCAACTGTAGCTCATCTGCTGGCAGCCGCTGACGTGCAAATGGCAGCTGCACATGTGGCTGCCCAAAGCATGCTTTGCAGCTGCTGCCAACACCATACCCTGCCATGTTCAAGGGCATGCCAGGGGTCTGTGCCAAAGCAGCGTACGCTGACAGTTGCATCTGCTGCTCAGCCAGCCGTTTTGAATTTGGCGAGACATGTGCTCTACATCCCTCACCTGGAAGCGTGCCATGATCTGAGCCTGCACTGCCGGCGAGCCCTCAAGCCGATGGCAGCGATTCAGCACTTCTAACAGCGAAGAATACAGCTGCAGCGCCACTGCAGCCTGGCCGCTGCCATCCGCAGCAACAGCCTGCACTGCAAGCTCACGAGCCCGCTCTTTACATTGCTGATACTCAGCCACTGCAGTTGCTGCAGGTGCTGATTGTGCTGCTCCTGCTGCTGCTTGTGATTGCTGTGCTGCTGCTGGCCCGCCTGCCGACGCCGATGCTGCTGTTGGCGCGCCGCTGCTTGTGCTAACTGCTGCTGGGGTTTGAGGTGCTTGAAGCCACTGCTTTGGTTTTTGACTTGCCGGTCCGGCCTGCTTAAGATCCTCTGCTCGAGTTAAGACGTCCTTGAAAAGAGAAATCAACTGCTGCTGCTGTTGAGATGCAGGTGCAGCTGCTTGTATCTGCGCATGCAGCAGCTCTAAGGCGTGCTGGTACAGTTGCAAGGCCTTGGACGTTTCGTGCAGGGATTGTGCGTGCTGTGCTTTGTCAAGAGTGGCCTGCAACTCGCTGCTAGCGCTAGACATGTCCCGTGCGGTTGACGTTCAGGTGCACATGTACTTGCCGCGTTTCTTGAGACAGAGAAATGCGATCTTTGCTGACTCTCGTCCAAGCTGCAACTCGTCAAAGCTGCCACCATGCTTGTGACGCCGTGTGAAATCAAAAAGTAGGGTTCTGGGCAGGCACTACAGTGCCAGCAAGGCATGCTGGCTGCAGCTCGCTCGAGCCCCAACACGTAAAGCTTCAAGTCAGGCAGCACGATATGAACAGCTGGTGTGCAGCAGTTACACACAGTACTTCAACATGACAAGGTGTGCCAGTGGCATGCCTTGCCCTGAGGGTCTTGCCAGACCGACACAAATGCATCAAGCAGGTGCAACAGCCCTACATCATTTTTTTTGTTACCAGCCCTACATCATGAGGTGGCTAGGAGCAAGAATGTCAGTGATCAAACCGATCATGCAGCGTGTCTTGCAACGCCAGCTGAGGGTTTGCAGGCAGACACTGCCACCAAGTGCACCAGCCAGGATCAGCCATCAGGGGAATGCTGGCAGCAGTGGATGTGGTTGGGCCTCTCAACAACACCACTGACGCGACTGTCAAAACAACCTTTATATCAAGTGCCACTCAGCACAGCGAGCCCAACATAGACGCTATATGCAATGCACACCAAGAGCCACCGGCTCTTCGCAAACAGTGGCTGCTGAGCAGCAACCAGCACACAAAAATGCACACCACGCCAGCGGCGCCTTTTTAAAGCGTCAAACTGGGAGATCCGAGTAGTTGCTTGATCTGAATCAGCACACGCGGCAGCTGAAGGGCTGCCGCAACAGCAGCAGCACAGCCACTGCCGCGGCGAACATGAACAGGCCAACATGAACAGGCACCCATGCCACAACGTGCAGCGTACCGTTATGTGGTTGCACACAACACCAGTGATGCTTGACAGCTGGCACCACTCACAGTTCTACAGCAGCTGCCACTGGCAGCCACCGAGGAGACGCTGAGCATGCTGTAGCGCCCGCCAACAGCTCCATCACAATGAGCAAACACTTGCAGCATCACCACAGGCTGTGAAAGCTAGCATCATCATGGAGCTCTTGCAGCTGACAACACAGTAGCAGCAGCCATGCAACAAATACTGGCAGCTGTGGCCGATTGCGGCTAGCTGGCTGGCAGACGCGTGTCACATGTCGCTGACGCACTCAAACTGCCCCTGGGGCCACCTGTGCAAGCCAGCGGTTGGCAACTTATTGCCAAGAAAGCTCAAGCAAACAGTTGAAGCAAGCAGCAGTTGAAGCAGCTGCCGGCAGGCCTAGTGACAGCTTGCAGGAACGCGCTCCGCCAGACAAGCCTCGCAGCCAGCGCGACACACAGCTGAACTGCAGACGCCTGCCTGCCACAGCGCTGCACACCATCCACCTGCCAGCGCCCGTGTTGTGCAGAGAGCGCGAGTGCACCCTAAAGAGGGAAACACGTGCTAGCCGGCAAGCTCCACGCTGCGCTGTGTGCAGCAACAGCCAGCTTATGCAGCAGCAGCAGCAACAGCAGCAGCAGCAGCAGCAGCAATCCCTGCCAGCCCATGCAGCAACACCTCAGGCTGGTGTGGTGCAGGTTGAAGACTCTGCTGCAAGCCAGCTTTGCTGGTGCTGGCAGCCGGCGCGCGCTGTTACATCACCATGTCGCCGTGCATCTTCCCCTCCCACTCCTGGATTTTTTCCTGGATGGTGGCCAGCTTGCCATCCAGGATCTCTATCGACTGCCACAGGATCTCCTTCACCTGGCGGCAGCAGCAGCATTAGTTTTATTCAGTACAAACGAATTTACGTTGCAGGTGCTGTTTGCCGCTGGTGCCCAGCGACACACTCGCGACTTGCACCGAGTGCTGTGCTTGCTACCATTTAGATTGGGTGTGCATCTGCCGTCCCTGCCTACCCATGTTGCTGATGCTCCATGCTAACTTCGCCAGTGGCATGTTGCATCACCTTTCAACATGACCTCTTTTTGTAGGTGTGAGAAACACAGCATAACACCGCAGCTGTTATAACACATGTTATAACTCACCGGCAGCATGCCTGTGCCCTCCACCCTGAAGATGAATGTGTCCTGCCGCTGCTTGATGTCCACTAGGCCTGGCTTGCCCAGCTCGGCTGCCTTCTTTAGCACCTCCTCATCAAAGGCATACGCCTCGGGCTCAGGCACTGTCACCTGCGGTTTTAACATGACATTTGTAACACGTGTTGTTGTTGATATTGTGACATGTGTTGCTGCAAGTTTGAAGGAAGGTGCACAGGATGCACAGTGCACTATGGCCGCTGCATTGCGCAGTACGCTAGCCATCCAAGTGGGATGCATTGCAAGGATTGGGTCACCGACAGGCTGGCCAGAACAGGTGTGCCCAAGCAGCAGCAGCAGCAGCAGCAGCAGCAGCAGCAGCAGCAGTGTCGCACCTGGCGTGTGGCTGGGTCGTACTTGAAGGCGTTGCGCGTGGCGGTGTGCGGGTTGCTGTTGACAAAGTCCTGCTTCTGCTCCTCTGCAGGCGCACAGCAGACAGCACAGCAGACAGAAAGCAGGTCAAGGTTGCTGCGGTTCAGACACCATCAGCCAGTAACTGCATGCATCTAGTGTGCTTCTCTGCAGGTGCACAGCAGGCACCATGCACAGCACACAGGTCAAAGCCAACACTGCAGCTCGCGCCATGGGCATCAGCCGGTGCCATGTGACGTTGTGCATGCACTTGCTGCTGCTGCTGCTGCTGCTGTGCAGGCGTAGAATGCAGAAGCAAACCCCAACAAGTCCATGAGTGCCTGGTTGATGCTGATGTCGGCCACATACTGGAACACTGCAGTGGCCACAGGGATCCACTTACACTGGCACACACAAACACACCCAAAACCTGCGGTCAACTGCGGTCAACTGCAGTCAACACCGCACCTGTGAGCTCGTCCATGAGCGCCTGGTTGATGCTGATGTCGGCCACATACTGGAACACCGCTGTGGCCACTGGGATCCACTTGGCGTGGTCCTTGCCGATGCCCTTGCGCGCAGTGGCGCGCAGCTTCACTTCCTGGTTGCGCCCCAGCTTTAGCAGCACCACTGCAAACATGCGGCAAGCAGGGTGCAAAAGAATCAAGCGAACCATGAGATTTGAACCACGATGCGCGCAGCTTGACATCCTGGTTGCGCCCCAGCTTCAGCAGCACCACTGCAGGATTTGAATTGAGAGGCCGGGCGCATGTAGTTAAATAAATCCAGTTTAAAATCGTAGTTTAGTAAATCCAGAGGAAAATGACAGCAATGGCGCATTCAAAATGGCAAAACGGCAGGCAAGACACAATCAGTTTGAGGCGCGAGTGCGGTGCAGCTTCACTTCTTGGTTGCGCCCCAGCTTCAGCAGCACCACTGCATGGAAAACATTCGAGGGGATGAAGCGCAGGTCAGTTGGGTTGTGAAGCATTCACCAAGCCAGCAAGCCAGCAAGAGCGCCTCCTGGTTGCGCCCCAACGGTAGCAGCACCACTGCGGGGTGCCCTCCTGCTCCTGCTGCCTCCTGCTGGTGCGGCTGCGCCATCACATGCTCCACAAAGAACCCAACTCCACACAGCTGCTGCGGCCGCAGCTGCAGAGATGCCAGCCTGCCGAGACGAATGCCACACACCCCACCCGCCCACCTGGCTTGACGCTGCCGCCCTGCTGCTTCATGACCGCCTGCGTGACCGGCACTACGCTGTGGTTTGCATCAGGGATGAGGTCCAGGTCTGTCACGCCCTGCTGCTTCTTCCCCTGCTGCTGTTGCTCCTGCTGCCGGTACTGCTGCTGCTGCTGCTGCTGCTGCTGCGCTACCGCTGCAGCTGTGGATGTGTCAGGTAACCCACCCCCCACCCCAGCCCTACCCCCACACCTACACAACGCCCACCTGGCTTGACGCTGCCGCCCTGCTGCTTCATGAGCGCCTGCGTGACCGGCACCACGCTGTGGTTGGCGTCAGGGATGAGGTCCAGGTCTGTCACGTCCAGTGAGCGGCCCTCGGTGCACTTGACGTTCAGGCTGAACTCAACCTCTGAGCACTGCCCCTCAGCAAAGTCCTCGAAGGGGCGCACCATGTGCCTGACGCAGCAGCGGCAGCAGCAGTGTTGTGGGCGAAGCACAAGGGTTGGATGTAACGGCAGGGGTGCGGGGTGTGGGTTGTGGCAGGGTGATATGTGGCGGGTTGCAGGCGGCTGCTGGTCAGCGGCTATCCTGTGCATGCTGCGGATTGGCGCTGCTGCTGCTGCTGTTGCTGCTGCTGCTGCTGCTGTGCAGGACAACAGATGAACACAGACGCAGCAGCTAATGCTGCAGATCCTGCTGCTGTTTGTGTGGCCACCTGCATCTGCTGCAGGCGTGCAGGTAACACACACGGGCCCAACAGTCTATGCTGCTGCAGCTGCGGCAGGCTCCACACTACGCCAGCACCAAGTGGGCAGCTAGTTGCGTTCACTACAATCATATAGCTGCTTCATGCATCAAACAACCATAAGCTTGCTGATATCTGTGCACATGGTTTAGGCATGGGCGCTACTGCTGCTTTTGCTGCTGGTGCTGCTGCTCCTTACTTGGCAAAGTCCGATACCAGCGGGATCAGGCCCAGTCGGTGTGCTAGGAACTCATCGTTAAGCACCGATGTGTTGTTCTCAAAATCAACCAGGTCTATGGCGATCGTAGGAACTTCTGCTATCATTATGCGTCTAAGTGCGTTGGCCACGCTGGCGTCCGTATCGCTAAGGATGAACTCTGCATAGTCATCTTCTAGTTTCCTAATAGTGATCTTTGGATGCCGGTGGTTAGGCCGGTACGTGTCCATGGCTGTGGCGGGCAGCAGCAGCAAGGCACAGCACTACAGCAGCAGCAAGTGCATCAGCATGATTGCCTTCCCTCGTAAGTCAGCGCCCAACCACTTGCTGCTTTGTGTCAACGATGCACGAACAAACCATGACTGCTGCTGCTCAAAGCAGTGCTTTAAAGAGTGAAGAGTGAGCAGTGACAGTCATATTCTGTTGTGACGAGCGTGGGATGGGTTCAAACGCTTCTAACAGGCAGCATCTTTGCCTTCAGCACACTTAGAGGTCTGTCGGTAACAAGTTGCTTGCGAAATTCTTGCACTTACCTCGCAATGTTTTCTCACAGTGCACACTATGAACATCTGACACCTTCAGCACGTGGCTGTCAGGTTATCCAACTCCAACCCTCCAGCCTTTTGGAATACTTCCACATTCACACCAACTGCATGCAGTCACCAACCACACCAATCAGCTACTCAAGATTGCGTCGTGTGGCGCTGCCTGCTTGGGCTAGTGGTCAGTGTGCCAACAACGCCCCAAACATTCATGGTCTTCTTGTACCTGTTAGCCATATCCTTCGGCATTGCCCAGGAGGCTACCCAGCTGAACTGGCTGGTAGGCCACTGGCAGCGAGCTGCTGCTTCCTAAACCAGATCTGAATCAGACCTTAGCAACCACATCACAAGCCAACAGCAGGCTTAACATGTGAGACACTGTGCATTGCCGGCGGCCTGCACTTTAGCAACCATATCACAAGCCAACAGCAGGTTTCACATGCGAAACACTGTACATTGCCTGCACTTTAGCAACCATATCACCAACCAGCAGCAGGCTTCACAGTGCAGGCGGCCTGCACCTGGGCATGGGCTGGTTGGTCGCTTCCACAGGCTGCCGCCCTCGTAAGCACAGCGCCGTGTTGTATGCGTCAGCGCCAACCTCCTGCAGCAGCAGCAGCAGCAGCAGCAGCAGCAGTAGCATCAACTTTTTAATGCAGTATGTGAGTGCATACCCAATGCGTGCAACACACACAACACAACGGTGTGTATGCTGGCTTACCTTCTTATTTGTTTGATCTGCAGTAAACACCCACTGTAGAGTACTGCCCAACATGCAGCGAGGGAAAGCACAAGCACCTCTGTTGACTGGTATTATGCCATCTGAGCACATCAAGTGTCCAGCAGCACATTTTGAAAGCTTCGCTTTCAGTTGCTGGTGCTCTCAAGCTGCCACTCACGTAAGCCATGCTGCCAAGGGGGTGGTCGCTGCACAGCAGGCACACAGGATCTCCCACTGTCACTTCCGGGTCTGCATCTGTTACATCCACTATTATGACAGATCCATTGCCCGCTGGCACCTCAGCGAGCCTGAATCGCTGACCTCTGATGTAAACCACCGCATGTGGTGCTCTGCCGCTGTCATGGCAGCTGCTGCTGCTGCTGCTGCTGCTGCTGCTGCTGCTGATGCTGCTGTCAGCGTCATTGCTGGTGCAGAGCGCCCTTGCATCACGCCACCAGGAGAGAGTCGGGTACCTGTTGGAAGTGAGGGGTTGCAATCAGACTGCCGGAGCAGGCTTCACCCTCAGAAGGGCAATGCGACTCGCGCCTGACTGACTATACAACTGGCAAGCAGACAGCAACACACTGATGGTATCTGTGTTTGTGCAGTTTATGCATGCGCAAACCACCCCTGTAAAGAAAGCAGGGTGGCCACCCTTGTTGTAACAAAAGCAGCCACACCTGGCAGGGCTGACATCCACTTCTGCCAGAAGCCGCTGCTGCGCTGCATGGCGATCCTGGCAGGCTTCGCTTCTGTCAGCGCTTGGGTCACTACATCCGGCTTGCTGCTGCTGCTGCTGTTGCTGCTGCTGCTGCTGCTTCTGGCGGCTGCAGATGGTGATGCTGGTGATGGGTGCCGTCCAGCGCAGCACTGGCGCAGTGTCGCCGCGGAGAGCCCTGCAGGATGCCACACAGGGTGGGCACCAACAAACAGGACAGGCCACTTGGAGCGCCTGCGGACCCTGGGCGGGGGTCTCCTGGCCAAACCTTGCTTGAAGGTGAAGACTGTCCTTCTTCACATTACCTGTCCTTCTTCACATTACCTGTCCTTCTTCACATTACCTGTCCTTCTTCACATTACCTGTCCTTCTTCACATTACCTGTC
>RWJK01001672.1:294611-338006 GCA_004335835.1 Scenedesmus sp. ARA3
ATCGCCCAAACAACGAAGGAAAGACTGGGTACAATTACTACTACCCCCCATGAGCGGATTAGCGGCTGGCTGGGCTAGTGCCTGGGGGCGGGTTCAGTCCCGGAAGTGTATTGTTGTATTGTATTGCAATGATCTTTGCCCTGTGCTCTCTGGGGTAGCCGCTTGGGTGCATCATGATACCCGCCACCCGCAGGTGCACAGCATCCAGGGATGATACCAGTGCCTGGGCAGTTGACGATTGATTAATGACATATTCCATGGGGAGAGATACACAGGGAAGCGGGCAGGGGCACATACTGAGGGTACAGATGGACACACAAGAGGGTTGAACGATGACGTGAGCGCCTGGGCAGGTGAGCAATTGACAACGTAGCGCAAGAGCGCACCAAGCAGCACCAATCGATGGTGCAAGGGGGCACAGCCTGCGCTCACGCTGTGCATCAGCTCAGTGCCTGCTACACGCACTAGTGTGTGCATGGCCAACTTGGCCCTTGAAGGGCAAGCAGGGAGGGGGTGAGCACCACACCTGCAGCTGGCTGCTGCTGTTGAATTGCCAGCCCCAAGGCTTGTTGTAGTGCTTGTAGAGGTACAGGTGGACCGGCACGCTGCTGTTGGTGTCACGTGCTGCCCTTGTAACGTCTGCAATGTTGCCAGGGCCTACTAGCTCCTGCAGCAGCAGCAGCAGCAGCAGTGGCAGTGGCAGTGGTGTGGCAGCAGCAGTGGCAGCGGCCGGGGTAGCAGTTGCGCGGACAGCCGCCGATGCGGTGGCTGCGCTGCAGCAGTTCTTCCAACAATCTCCACCAAGCCCTGCTGGTACACCCCATGCAGCAAAATGCCATGCAATGTTGCAGCAGGGATGGTGTTGCGTGGACTGCTGGTGCTGCTGCTGCTGTAGCTACCACTGCAGCTAGATTGGTGAGCATTTCGGCTCTTACTTGCATGTTGTAGCCGCGCTGTAAGGCCTGCAGCACTTGACTGTAGTTGCCTGGCTGTAGCCGCAGCATCGCCTGTCCAGCAAGCACAGGCAGCTGTCAGTGAGGACAACAGCAGGTGATGTTCAACCACTGTTTGTCAGGCCTGCGGCACTTGCTTGAAGCACGTTATGCTGCGTTAGGCAATAATGCATTCAGGGTGTGTGTGGCTATTGGTGAGGTGGCCAAGCAAGCGCCCTTGTGCATGTGCAGCCCTGCAGTTGCAGCTGGCACACACTGTGCCAACTGTACCGCATGTTGCAACGCCAAACATTCAAGCAGCTCATGCAGAGTAGATAGGCATGCTGACCAGCTTGTGGTGGGGGCTATGCTGGACAGCTGCTGCGGCCTCCTTGTTGTGCAGCACTGACAGTGTGTCTGCTGCCTCGGCTGCAGAGCTTGCCAGGTCAGCAATGGAGTGGCCATATGCATCCCACTGCAGCAGCAGCAGCAGACACCATGGTCAAAGTGCAGTGATTCTACAAATTGGAAGAGTTGCATTGTCTACTGCGCAAATGGCATCAGAATGAGGCAAAGGCCACCTGTACTGCTGAAGTTGTAGCAGCTGCACCATGCAAGCACCTTGTACCTTCATGACAGCGTTCAGCTTCCAGCCTTTGGGAATGAAATGCTTGCCTATGTACTGCAGATTACTCTTGAACACGTCTGGATCCGCTAGCAATCCAGTTCTGAGGTTGCTGCCCTTTGCCGGGGCATGGGCAGTTGCAGACGACGGCAACAGCAAACACAACAGCAGCAGCGCTTGAAGAAGCAGCTGCCACCATCTCATGATCATCAGCGAGTGCAGACAGCTAACACAAATAAGGTTTATCTCTATTTCCCTCCCGACCACCGCGCCTGGTCTGTCAGCTACGCTTTTTCCGGATCTCGCGGGTGACCGGCAATTACTCGATGCGCTGATGCATCACGTGCCAGAGCTACAGACTGGTGCCAGTTGTGCTTATTCTGCAGTGTATCTGATTTGATCTCCGACCATTCGTGCAGTGAACCGTAAGAGTGACAGCTTCAGCGGTCCAAGGTTGGGAGGATGGTACTGCTGCACGTGCGAGTGGCGGGTCGACACATATAAGCCACAACCGCCGAGACCCAGGGTGCCTCCCAGATATACATATATTTTCCCAGGTCTCCAATATGTTGCCATGATAACTTCAAGTTGCTGGTACAACGGCCCGTCCATGAGCAGCACTGCACTATGCTGTGTGAAACCACAACAGCAGCAAGTGTGCCCGCGGGCCGGCCGGCCAATTGGCAAATGTGCTTAGAACTGCCCACGTATTGGCACTACATAAAATTGTTGTTTTTCAAATTGTTATCAATGGCGCAGATTGCAGTGCACGGCATACCTACGTGCAACTCATCACGAAGTGTGATGCAGGTGTCCCCCTGGTAAAAAATAAGACGGGTGATGCAGGCCAGCCCCCAGGTAAAGCCAACAATTTGCCACTGCTGCAATTTCTAACTCGCAATTGCCAACATGCAGATTCCAACAATTGCTTCATGCGCTGCGCAAGAAGCTGCACTGTCTTGGAGTCGCAGTAACGTGCGGACTTTATGTCCGTGTACATGTACACTTGAGTGCAAGGATTGCCAAACTGTCAGTCATATGCTGCTGCCAATGTCAGCAGCTGATTAGACAGGCAGACCAAACCAAACAAAGAAAATAAGCTGCTGTTGCCATTGCCTGCTGCAAGGCATGAACAAGCCAGCCACGCTGAAACCCAACACACCAGCCAGACATCATGTAGCAGTGCTAAACCTCGCCCGCAACCCAACTCAAAAGCTTTGAAAGTTGCTGCAAATGCTTTCAACACAAAACCCCAGCCACTGGTCGTTGTTTAGCCATCACCATGCACATGTATTGCTGCACAAAGCAACAAATTCATGCTACCCACCTTCAACACATGCGCGCCCCACAGGTTGATTCACCAAGTACCCACGCCGCGTGCCAGGGTGCATGCGCATCAACCCAGAACCGTGCAAGTATCCCTGCCTGAAAACGCAGGCGTAAGTCTGAAAGCACTCTACACTTCATGAACCAGAAAAATCAATTTGATTGGGCGGTGGCGTGAGAAGCAAAGAGGACAACAACACAGCACAGCAAGAGAGAGAGAGAGGAACACCGTGCTGCATGGTGTGAAAATGTGCTGCTATCTATCCTTGTCAGCTTAATGCCTTGGCTCCAGTGATGCAGGCCGAATGTCAAACATTGGGTGGAAGTGTCCTTAATAGTACCCTCCGGCCCGCTACCATCATCAACATGTGCATAGTGTCTGCCCAACTCTGCTGTAAGTTATGCGTTTGGAGCCTTCTAATCCCCTGCACCCCAAAAGATTCACAATAATCCTGAAGCATGACACACCATTGGGCAGCAACCAGCTCAGCCGCACAAGCTCACTTTTGCAATATTCGTGCCTCCTCAACTCAGACACACACTCGGCAGTGAGAGGCCATTGCATGTTGGATGCCCCAGGCCCAGGACACCACCCATCTGAGTCAATGACAGGCTCACAATGTGTGGTGCAACACCTGATCAACTCACAAACTTTCAAACAAAATGCGTGGCGCAAGCACCTAACCAACGCATCATCTTAAAAGCATCAGGCACACAGGCCCTTCACTGCAGTGGGCAGCGTGACAATGTTGCGCAGCACAGGCTCCGTGCCTAGCTGCCCGTTGTAATTGCTACCCCAGCACAGCAAGCTGCGCGACGCCACAATCGCACAGTTTGCACTGTACGCCCCAAACAGCGCAGTGACATTTTCCAGTCCCTTGACTCGCAACGGCACTCTGCTTCCCTGTGCGTTGCCTGTAGTGCCATTTGTGTAACCTTGGCCGAGGACGCCATACTCATTCGCACCCCAGCAGTAAACCTGCCCGCCGCCACTGCCAGCTGTTGCCACCAATGCACATGCATGCGCGCTGCCGGCCACAACATCCAACACACTCCCTGGCAGCCCTGTCACCCTAACAGGGTTTGAGCTGTTAGACGCAAAACCGCCGTACGCGTCTTTCCCCCAGCACCACAGCACACCGGCCGCACCAGCGGGGCGCACAACTGCACACGCAAACTTCTCTCCAGCAGCAATGCGCACGACACCGCTGAGACCCGGCACCCTGGATGGTGTTGGCAATGCATCCCAGCATGCAACAGTCTGGTCCTTCAGTAACACACATGCCTTATACATTCCCATTGCGAGGACTGTAGTGCCGCTGGTCCCTTCGATCTCCATGGGTGTTGCACCATACATAGCACCCCAGCAATGCAGGGGCACGCCCCCTGCTCCTTGGCCGCTCGCATCTGCATCATACACCACGCAAGCAGCATACGGACCCACAACCAGCTGGATAATCTTTGGGGCGAGCCTCAGCCCCTGTACAGTAGCCACAGCAGCAGAACCTGTGCCACTCCCATCGCCCATCTGCCCCGCATCGCCTGCACCAAAGCAGTGCACCGTATTTGAACTTGAAGGGCTTGCCCCTTGGATTGGTGCTGCCAACACGCACGTGAACTGCTCCCCGGCACCCATGCCGCTGGCTGGTACGCCAGCAAGCGCAGTTGCAGCAATGAATGTTCTGCGGTCGTCCAAGTCAGACTTTCCGAGGCCCAGCTCCCCCGCGTCATTCTCTCCAGCGCACACAATGCTGCCGTTGAAAAGTTGTATGCAGCTGTGAGAGAAGCCGAGTGCTACTCGCCACGCGCAGCGCTGACAGCTCGGGTCGGCTGCGCGCTCAGGACTGCAGCCCTCAAGGTTACCTGCAGATGCAGCAATTGCAAGCGCAGCAGCAGCAGCAGCAGCAGCAGCAGCAGCAGCAGCAGCAGCAGCAGTAGCAGCAGAAATGGCAGCAGCAGCAGCAGCGCTGGTGACTTGCGAGCACCACATGATGGTGGCATTAGGCTAATCTAGCATTTGAAGGCACCGCTGTGAGCACAACCATTGCAGCTGTAGCTATCTGCTGTCTGCAGGGTTGTGCACTGAAAATTCAAATCTCAACGGGTACACAAGTAACATTGCCTGCTAGGGAGCCGATGCTAGGCTCATTGCGTAGGAAAAACAACACCAAGAGACACCACTCACTGGGTGGTGGCGACGGTGATGGCACTGCAGCAGCAGGTGAAGTTGAAGGCATGACAGCGGGAGATGCAATGGGACTGGGCGAAGGACTTGGCGCTGTCACCAGACTCTTCAGCAATTGCACAATGCGTGCATCACACAGCCTGAAAGGCCCCCTGCTTGCTGCTGACAGCTTGCGCGCAGTGCCCAGGTTTGAAGCGACAAGGTCTGCCAGCACATCAGCCTTGCGTAACCGCATGCCTGGTGATACGGCTGCTGTGTCAGCGAGGGCGGTCAAGTCGTCCATTAGCTTCACCAGCCGCTGCGGCTGCTGTGGTGTGTACAGCAGGCAAGCTGACTGACTGCTGGATTCAAAGGCCAGGGATAGCTTGAGTTGCTGTCTGATTTGCCTCGCACGCGCGAGGGGGTTGGCCCTATTGTACTGCAGCGCAAATGTGTAGTCTGGCTGCATAAGGTTGGCGGCTCCATAGGCAGCTCTGAACGAGCCGCCGAGGCCCCAGTTCGGTCCCCAGCTGCAGCAGAACAGCCAGGACAAAATGCAAGGTTCAAAACAGGAGCACGGCTGGGTTCACTGCTGGACATGAGCAGTTCGATGTGCAATTGTCTGACATCCTGATTGGAAGAAAGGAGATGCTGGAGTATATGTTGCAGAGGCGCAAGCTGACTCAGCAGATGCAACAGCAAGCTGACTCAGCAGATGCAACAGCAAGCTGACTCAGCAGATGCAACAGCAAGCTGACTCAGCAGATGCAACAGCAAGCTGACTCGGCAGATGCAACAGCAAGCTGACTCAGCAGATGCAACAGCAAGGTGACGATGACAGAGGGGTTACATGGTGTGTGCATGCGGCATGCGCCACCACTAACACCTGTTGAAATAGGTAGCTGCAAGCAGCTCAGCTCAGGCTGTCACTCTGAGGTTCAACCCCAGGCAGATATAGTGTGTCCTGCAATCCACCTGTTTTTGCACAGCCAGTACCCGTCGTTGGCATCTGACATGTTGTCCCACCATCCGTAGCAGAACACAGCGTGCATGGACAGATCGCCTCGTGCGGTGTCCCGCAGGTCTTCGGCCACCCCAAAGACCCCGTTTGAAGACGTCTTGTGTTCCACGAAGGCGCTGAATGCGTTATTTGACAACGCCAGCGATGTGATGACCCCTCCGTTCAGCATGATCTGCTCCTTCACCTGTGCCATTGTGGCAAGAGGGTTGCCGCTGTATGCCATGGAGAGGGCGCCGCCTGCCAGAACCAACAAAATGAAAATCTTGAAGTAAATTTCAACGAACGTGGAGCCACATAATGTCAACAGAAGGTTCTGCATTCAGACTTCAAGCAAGCATGTTTGTCTACCTTTGGGGGGCAACTTCCACTGGGATGGCAAAGGGTGGCATTTCCCTCTGTTGCCAGGGTGGTGTTTGTATGTGTGTGGATGCGGCATACAACACTGCTCTGACACCTGGTGTGTTTCAAGGCACAGCACACAGCTCAGCGCAGCATTCACTCCTTCACTTCAATTCAAAGCCGCTCACCTGCCGGCAGCTGTGACGCGCAGCACTGTGGGGATCCGGCAGGGCAGCTGTCACTGACAGCAATGCAGCTGGCAGCAGTTGGGTCGCCACTGTAGCCGAAGCAGCTGCGTGCCGCCCACCTCTTGATGCGGTTCTCATTGATGTTTGCTACCACAGTTTGATATGACGCCCCAGTTGCGCAGCTGACCTTGGGCTCCAACCTGCAGAGCAGCACATGTTACATCTCATGTCACACCAGCCAATCTGCCAGCTCAGTCAGCAGCCCGCAGCTGCCCTGCTGCGTACATTTGACTGCCGCCTGCAGCTGTACTGCCAGCTCATCACACTGCCCACATCTGTAGAAGCTGAGGTTCTGCTCTGGCGGGCCCAGCGTGTCTGTCTTGCTGGTATTTTGAGAATGCAGTTTCGTCTCATAGCCACAACGAAACAGGTGACAATTTTACTGCGGTGCGCCATGTTGAAAAATGAAGTTTTGATTTATATAATTTCAACAAATAAGACAGCAGCTGCTGCTCACCTGCAAAAGCTGAGGTCGTGCTCTGACAGGCCCAGCTTGTCTGTCTTGCTGGCATTCTGAAAATGCAGTTTTCTTTCATAGCTACAACATGCCAGGCAGCAGCTGCTGCTCACCTGCAAAAGCTGAGGTCCTGCTCTGACAGGCCCAGCTTGTCTGTCTTGCTGGTATTTGAAACCTGCAGTTTCCTTGATGACACTTCAATGTATAAGGCAGCAGCGCCTGCTCACCTGCAAAAGCTGAGGTTGTGCTCTGACAGGCCCAGCTTGTCGGTCTTGCTGGTATTGTGAAAATAAAGTTTTTCTTCATAGCTGCCACAAACCAGGTAGCAGCGCCTGCTCACCTGCAAAAGCTGAGGTCCTGCTCAGACAGGCCCAGCCTGTTCCAGTTCTGCCGCTTGTACACGTTAATGGCAGCCTCAGCAGCAGCAGTGACAACAAAGCCCACGCAAGCTGAGCATGTGTCTTGGTTCTGCAGCAGCAGCAGCAGCAGCAGCAACTTGAAGGCCGGCGCGTGCAATTTGCCCCAGCTCTCCTCTTCAATGGGGGTTCAGTACTGTGGTTTAGACATAGCGCAGTTGCGCACTGTAACACGGCCGTACTGCAACACAGTACCGCACCGCAGCTGTACAGATGTATATTACATCAAAATGTGTCTTGTGCCTCCTTACCTGTGCAGGGCTTATGAAGGCGCGCTGGTTTGGCGTGTCTGCAGTGCTGTTGGACGAATAGCTTGCAGGCATCAGCGTCAGCAGCAGCACGTCCACACACTCCGAATCCGTGACGTCATTTTTGTTACACGCCGCCTGCGCGATCTGTGTTATGTTTGCGCCTGCGCCCAGGTTTCTCAGAATGCTGGATCTGCCCCTGCTGATTAGGTACCCGCGCTTGGTGGCGTTGGGTGGCGAGCGGAGGCCCTCTCCAGCATACACTAGGCCAGTGAAACGGCTGTGAGGGCGGCAGCAGCAGCAACAGCAGCAGGTGCAAACAAGGCGTTGGGTGGCGAGCGGAGGCCCTCTCCAGCGTACACTAGGCGTGTGAAACGGCTGTGAGGGCGACAGCAGCAGCAACAGCAGCAGGTGCAAGCAACGGCAACGGCAGTCTTGCAATGAACCACGGCAGCTTGCTCATTGCAATCGCTAGGTGAATAACGAGGTACTGTGATGCCTCTGCACAGTGAAGCGAATGTAGGTATACTGCTGCGCATGCGTTTCCCAATGCAGGTGATTTTGAATTGACGCTACCATCTGTGACAACCGCTGTCTCGAGTCACTGCCTGACAGCACATATGTACACAGTCAGCGTGTTGCTTCAAGGCTGAGTCAGCATGCTCACCCGCCAGGTAACTGCAGCAACCGCCGCTCTGGCGGCCTGAGGCCTGCAGCATGGCACAGCAAGCAACACGCGGCGCACACGTAACACAATGACAATGGACAATTGCAAGGAAGAAGAGTGATGTATAGGGATGCGGAGATGAAACTAAAGTTCATGCTCAGCGCGCGATGGGGCTCCAAGCACGTCTAGAGCTGAGCTTTTGAGATGTCAGCAGCATGAGATACCACCATGGTGCTGCCTGTGCAGGCACTCTGCTGCTGGCCAAACCCTGTACAACCATGCATACCTTGTGATAAGGTGCTTGGGTCCGGAGCAGAAGCCACACAGGCCGACAGCACCAGGCAAGTTAGCAGCGTCGTCCCTGCAACAGCAGCAGCAGCAGCAGGTGATCACAATGGGTGTTTCATTACGTGCTGTATAGCCAGCTGGGCATCCTGCCGATGCCTGCGGCGTGTTGCTGCTGCTGCTGCTGCTGCTGCTGCTGCTGCTGTTGGCTGCGCTGCAAGAAGCATATGGTTGATGCTCATGTGTGCTCACTGCTGTTTCTCATGTTGTTTGCTGGTTTTCATGATCAAATGGGCGTTGCACTTGTTCTGGAGTCTGTCACCCAGACTGTGCATACGTGCTGTTCCGTGTGAAATCTGCAGGTCCTGCCTAGCCAGGCCTGTCTGGAGTTTGCTCAGGTAATCTCTGCATCTGCTCAACAGCACGTGTATCAGCACTGATTCTGTTTGTTACTTATATCACTTTCACTGATTCATCTACGTCGAGACCGCAGCGCCAATAAGACTGCCCACGTGCTGCTGCTGTACTCTGCACTGTTCTTGGTTACACAGCGATGTGATGCATCGCACACGCACCCAGCAACATAACCTGCTTGTAGCGGAGCACTGTGTCCTGGAAACGTGGGCGAACCGCCGGCTATTCAACCCTGCAGGCTGCAGTGCGTTCACAGGTGGAAGGTCACCTGTGATACGGGCTGGCAGCTCAATCTGCGCTGCTGAAGCCGATGTTGGACTTTGATTATGACTAATTCTGTCAATTTGTTGTATAGCTGGGGCCTCCTGTGACGTGACTAGGCAGCGGGGTGCTCAACCTTCGAAGGTGTCCGAGTTCACCTCAACAGGGTCATGCTGCGTCAAAAGTGCTTCGACAGGACGTTCAGTTGACATGTTGCTTCGTTTTTGCTGCAGCATGCGCTAGACACACACAGATCTGTGTCGCACCTTCCACCGTTCAGCGGTCCTAACACTGTTAGGCTGAGCTGAAATCAATTACAACTGCCACCAGGCGTAGCTGGGCCAGGTCAGCAACGCTCTCAGCCTCTTGACAACACCGATGTACTAAACAACACATCACTGCTGCCCTGAGAGCCAATTTCCTGAAGGCTTGGCTAAATTCCGTTCACGCACCTGACATGTCCTGCCAGGCTGCAGCTGGCTGGCACAACACTGACAATGAAATCAGTGGAGCAACACCGCCGGCTTGCACAACACCCTCAGCCGTGGGATATGTGCCACTGGACGCCATCGCATTCATGCTAAGCTCACACTGCAGCTGCAGAGTGCAACAGCGCGCGCGTCCCATAGCCAGACTCAAGGCCCCCAGCTTAACAGTAGCATCACATCACGTGTGTAGCACTGCAAGCGGGCTGCTGCTGCAGCAGTCAAGCCTGCTCCGTACCTCAGTGCCATTCAACCCTGCCAATAAAGATTCTTCCTGCTCAGCATCTCAGGCGCCATGCAGCCAGCCTGCAGGCTGCGGTTGGTCTGCATGCGGTTTGCAGCTTGGCACAGCTCAGCTGCCAGTGGCATGTCGGTGCCTGCAGCTGGGCCTGCTCGCCCGCAAGGACAGCGCCATGTACTTATAGTCAGCACCATCTGCTGTAGGTGCAGCAGCAGCAGCAGGAGGGAGCAGGAGCACGGTGCTGGGCTACCACCAGCAGCAACAGCAGCAGCAGCAGCAGCAGCAAGCCAGGCGCCTACAACTGAGCAAGGCCGAGATCCTAAAAAGCAGTGGGTGCCACACAAGCTGGTAGCGGCTGCTGCAGCAGCGTAGCAGCAGACGTTGACGACCCTGCCGCCCTTGATGGATGATTGAGGGTTCTTGACATAAGCATACATGTGATACCAATTCAGGTCCTCTGCTTTACATGTACAATGAAAGCATATGCAATCTTTATGTCTGTAAGCTGTGCATAACGCTGCAGGCGCCATGCCTGGGGGAGGCTTTGTCACCTTGGCAGTGTGTGCCTACCAGTTTTGCGCACAAACTGGTTGGTGTGATGGGCAGTTCTGACTGAAGCTGAGCTGAAACCACGCATGTGTTGCCACTGACCTGCAGGACGGTGCTTTTGGCGCTGTGTTACGCTTGCGTCGTGTCAGACATGCCTGCACCTGCCGGCGTAGCTGCTCATTTGCACAAGAGCATGCCCGCAGGCTTGCACCTTTGTGTGAGCTACCTGTGAAGTCTGTGTGGTGGGAGGTTAGGACCTGCATATGCAAAAGGATGGCTTCGAATGGGCTGCCATGCAGGCAGAGCTGTCTGGTAGCATCTGCATGCAGACAAACGCTGTCCCTGTGAGGCCCTGCGTGGCTCAAATTGGGCTTTGCACTCATGGTCGGGTGGAGCATGTACAATACATTTTTTACAGCATTTTTTTGCTCGGCCGTCTCATGGCCCAAGCAGCCACAGCAAAGCGCACACATGTGCACTGGAGTAGGTAATGACAGCAGCCCACCTAATCGGCTGGGCGAAACCAAGGCGCCCTAGCTGAGGGCATTGCACCACCAGATGTGTGTGCAGAATGTACAGAAGTAGGAGAACATGTTCTCTTGCACACCGCTGCAACTGCCGCAAACAACAGCCAGTGGCACAGGGCAGCACTGCGCTGCCAAACACTGTGCCACAACATCTTGGAAATCACATCTGGCTGTATCTGGTTCACGGCCAGAGCGATGCAGCACAAGTTGACTCAAGGTTTGAAACCTGAAGCAGACGAGCCTCAATCATACATGCTAGTAGCGCATATCAACATGCGTTGAGTGCACTGCACTGGCCCTAAGGCGCCAGCACGCAACTTGCACCGGACCATACCCAGTTGCTGCAGAAACTCTTATATGTATGCTTGACTATGTTGGCATGCTGCTCAGCAGCAGTGCCCACGAACCCCCAACAGCACCTCCAACACACAGTTCTGTACAACACCAACTCAAGGTAAGCCTCGCCAACTGTTGAACAGGTGAACAGCCATGTGGTGGCCCCACACTGTGTTGACTTGACATGTTGCTGCTCACCTCCCCCCCAACAGTAATACCAAATACACAGCTAGGCACAACACCAACTCAAGGCAAGCCTCGCCAACTGTTGAACAGGTGAAAACCCATGTGGTGGCCCCACACTGTGTTGACTTGACATGTTGCTGCTCACCTCCCCCAACAGTACTACCAAAAACACCGTGCTGGCAGCTGTGCACAACACCAACTGCAAACAGCTTTGCCAGCACAGTGGCAAGTTGAGAGTGGGTTGCCTGATCTGCAAAAGCATGCTGAAAGGGTGTGATATGATCAATGCAGCATGCAACAGTTACCAGCATTGCTTCAAAATGCACAGTCAGACTGCAAATCAACATGCAGAGGCATGGATTGCAAACCTCACAGCAACAACACAGGCAAGCCATCCCTTGATCACTTTCTGCAAACCATGATGCCTTGTACACTTTGCCAACAAACAGCGCTGTGCACTTTACTATGCACAGGCGTCATGTACAGCATGCTCAGTACGAATTCTGCTGCGTGCAGCATGCTGCGTAGCGCATTCCTCATCAGGCAGCACTGTGACACCCTCACTGAAAGGTCACTGTATATGGCCAAGTCACACCATCATTGCAAGCCAAGCGCGCTTGCGCACAAGCTGCTGTCGTGCAGCATCAAACACACCATGTTGTGACCCCCGTACTTTCTTGCTGCAACCAGAACGAAGCACACTGGCAGTCAGTTTCACAGCTCGCACCCAGCCCATCATGAAACTCAATCAGGCTCAGGACAAGCGTACCAGTGCTTGCGCATGTTGTCTGTGCAGTATCCCAACCATATATGGGATATATATGCACACTTGCCACATACGCTGCCACGCCGCCACATCACCTCGCACACGAGTGGCAAGTCCCTTCACAATGCACTGGCAGCACTCATCCAGCGACTTCCCATGCACAGCCCTGATCAGCCCACATGCCTATGCACATGCACAGTATGCATATGCATCAATCGCATCGGCTGGTCTACCAGCGGACGAGGTTCACAGTGACAGTTTGGCCCACAATGCTTGCCCTGAGCACCAGAGCCCTACTAGGCAGCTCCAGGCACAGGGACATCCCCACAATCTTGGGGTACCCGAGCGTAATGCATGGCCTTGCAGTGTTGATGTTGATGGAGCCGATGGTCTTCCACCAGAACAGGATCTTCACCTCTGCCTTGGCTGTCACGCTCAGGGCACCAGTGTCAATTGTGCCGGAGAGTCTGAAGGGACCAAGCTTATAGTTGAAGGTCCAAACACCGGCGGGCACCACGCCGCTTGCAGCAGCAGAGGAAGTGATCACCTGAGTCTGGCCGTCAGCGCCAACCTGAGAGAGGCTCGCTGCCTTGGCAAAGCGCGCAGGCGGCCAGAGCTTGTTGTGGGCGTAGTAGGCCGCCACCCACTGAGCAGCTTCCAGCGGGAATTCGGCTTTGTTGGTGCAGTCGGCGTTGGGGTCGGCGTCGAGGTTGCATGCTGGCCCAGCGGCAGCAACGGCAGCGGCGTCGGACTCCATGCAGGGGCAGAAGGTGGCAGCTGCAGGGGCAGCCAGTGCAGGGTTGAAGGAGGATGTTGCAGCCAGGGGTGTAGCATCAGGGATGACCTCCTGGTTGAGGGTCCTGGCAGAGCAGGTTGTGGCAAGCAGTGCCACAGCCACCAGCAGCAGCATGCTGCTGGTTGTCCTCTTGGTTGCAGTCATTGGATTGCCTGCAGCCAACAGCGAAAGCATAGTAAGGTACAGGTATTGTATAGGATTGACAGTGTATGCAAAGGTGTGATTTGGTCGAGCAAATTTATGCCATACGCTGCTTGGCAGGTGGTAGCTGTGCACATTACATAAGCTGCACACGCATGCACATGTGTGCTAGCGCATGTGTGCAGAGCTGCACAGCTGCAGGTGGCAACTGCTGTCCCATCGGCTGCCTGCGGCTGCAGTGCTGTATGCCCCGTGCAAATACAGCAGGTCACATGCGAATAACTAATCATTCATAAGCTGCGGGTAGCTGTGACAATTGCGCTCTTCGGTGAAACTGTCAGCATGCGTGCAGACACCGAAGTTCACGGTCGCCCGCTGTCTAGCACACCCAGCATTGCAGAGGCTGATTAATGTCAAGCACTTGGAACTGACTAGATATATGTGTTGTATCGGCTCACCGTTTTTTTGAGCGTGGGCAGTGCGACTTCGTAGTACTGTTGTTCAGTTGTTGTCGGAATCGGAATTGGTTACCAGTATGTGGCCGTGGGACTGTTTTTGCTCTGGTTTCCACCCCTTTATATAGCCTCAAACTCATTAAGCAGCTCGGCAGCAGCTTGCAGGATGGCCGGGTGCAGGCGAGATGACCTTCTCATTGGTCAGTTCCCCTCGTGGCACTAGCAGGTCGGTTGAACAGCGGAGCGTCAAGGCGGGCTCACCAGCAGGTCGGTGGAAGACCGCTCTTCAATCGCAATTTGACCATAATATTGTGACTTTGTGTATAGTAGCTCGTCAAACGGTCGTATGCATACGCTATAATATTGTGATTTTGTGTATAGTAGCTCGTCAAACGGTCGTATGCATATATGCATGCTACATGAGAGGCACAGCTTGCGAAACCTCCAAACGACCATATTACACTGCTCCAGGATCCCGAAAGTCCGTGGTAAACGCATAGCTGCGCCCCTTTGAGCAATGCACCACACATTTGCTGTAAGCAGGCCCAGCCTGGGCCTGCCTACAGCATACGTGTGGTGCATTGCTCAAAGGGGCGCAGCTATGCATCTACCAAGGTCCTTCGCTGTTTGAGACAGCCTGCCGGCAGCGCTGCACACACACGCAAATCTCTCAGCCCGTCACTGCTGCTGCTGCTGCTGTTGCTGCTGAGCCCATCACAGCACCACAACCCCAGCTGCCGACAGCTGCAATGCACATGCGATGTGAGCAGCTGTCCCGGCAGCCACCTGCCTGCAGGCAACCATCGTCGGCACCATCCGCACACCAGCTCAATTGCCAGCATCAGCCCTGGCCTTTGCCGGCCTAGTTAGACGACTTCTTTTTCTCGCACTGCGCTGCACGACTGTTTGACTTGTCCTTGGTGCTTTCTAGCAGCAGGTCAAACACCAGCCATCAACAAAAGCCACACAAACCACCCCTGGCCTTTGCCGGCCCAGTTTGTGCTCTTCTTCTTCTCCCGCTGCGCTGCACGACCAAACTTGCCGTTGGCGCTCTCTAGCATCAGGCCACACACCAGCAGCAACACGCAATCGCCCCATAAAGCTTTACTGCCAATCACCCCTGGCCCTTGCCGGCCCAGTTTGTTGTCTTCTTCTTCTCCCGCTGCGCTGCACGGCTGAACTTGCCCTTGGCGCTTTCTAGCAGTGGGTCAAATACCACATAGTCGTCCAGGTTGTCGCTGCGGTCCATGGCGTCACCAGGGGCACGAGAGAACTCCAGCCTGCACAGCAGCATGCACAGACGGCAGCAGCAGCAGCACAGCTGAAGAACTTTTGAGGTAGTAAGCGACACAAGTCGCTGCGGCCCATGGCGTCACCATGAACTCCAGCCTGCACTGCAGCATGCAGAGGTGGCAAAGCTAGCTCAGAACACTGTGCCAAGGTGACAGGGCAGCAGCTTGCACCAGAGAGTGGCTGCGGTCCATGGCGTCACCAGGGGCACGAGAGAACTCCAGCCTGCACGGCAGCATGCAGAGATGGCAGCAGCAGCGGCAGCAGCATGGCTCAAAACAGGTTGCCGAGGTAGTGAGGTAGTGACGTGCGCTGGGTTGGCAGCAGCAGCAGCAATGCGTCACCAGGCGCACCCAATCACTGCAGCCTGCGCAATTGATCAAGAAGAGGTGGAAGCAGCAGCAGCAGCAGCAGCAACAGCAGCAGCAACAGCAGTAGCAGCGGCGGCGGCGCAGAACTCAGAGCTGTGTCCTGAGGTAGCAACAGGTCAGATCGCCCCAGCTCCAGAGCAGAACAGGCCAGGCATCACCACAGTAACACAGAGAATAACACAGTGACTCACTTGTGCTGCCTCAGGCTTGCCAGGTCATCCTCGCCCTGCCCCTCCCCTTCTTCGTTGAGGTAGGCATCCACGCGCCACGCCGCAGGCATGTAGGAGCGGTGGTCGATGTCCTCACGCACCTGGTGGTTGGTTTGGGGAACAGCGTTTTGAAATAAGGACGCACAGCAGCAGCAGCAGCAGCCTCAGCAGCAGCAGCAGCAGCAGCAGCAGCAGCAGCAGCAGCAGAAGAGCTCAATGAAATGCTTGCACACAACCAATGCGCAGGTGCCAGGATGCGATAATGTGCCAGCGGCAGCCGCCAAAATACTTGGCCCAGGGCGCAATACTAGCTCAGCAAAAGCTTCAGGGTCTTGCAGGACAAGCACAAAACACATGCTGCATCCTGCAGTTGCAGTTGGTCGGTGTGCAACAGTATCATATGCATATCAGCAGCACTACGCACCTTGCCATCATACGCCTCATCTGCTGCTGCTGCTGCTGCTGCTGCTGCTGCTGTTGCTGCTGCTGCGTTGCTGCTGTCAGCAGGTGACTTGCTCTCCTGCTGCTGCTTCGCCTCATCGTCAGCTGCTGCTGCAGCCTGCTGTTGCTCCTCTTGTGTTTCCTCCTGCTGCTTCTGCTGCTGCTGCTGCTGTGATGTCCGCAGCTTGCTAGTGAATGCAGCCAGCCGAGCCATGGTGTCCTTCTGGCGGTTGCCAACCTGCACACAGCAGCGCGCAGCAACCAGCAAGAACTTCACTGCGCCGCACTCCACCGCATAGCACAGCACATCAGGTCTGCACCAAGGAACGATGCCAAACCCTCAGCAATGAGTACAAATGCGAACGCGGATCCAACACACGCTACTCTGGGTAGGCACCGGCCTGTTTGTAGTCCTCTGCATAGGCTTGCATGGCTTGCTGAGCGCGCTGCGCTGCGCCCACCTGCTGCTTGCGCATCTCATACTTCTGCGCCCAGCTGCTGTAACACGAAGCATTGTATGCAGCATGCATGGCTCAGAGCGGCATGCTGCAAGGCATGCTGATAGCGCTGTGCGCCCTGCCGCACCTGCTGCTTGCGCGTCTTGTACTTCTGCCGGCTGAGCTCAAAGGCCTTCAGCAGCTCCCCATCAGCCACAGCATCACTCACGCGCACCCTGCAGCAGCACAGCCATAGATGCATTGTCAGTTGTTGTGCACAGCATGAAGCACCCTACAAGCTGCCAGCCAGCCAAGGCATCTCTCACACGCTCCCTGCCGTTGAGGAGCGCAGGGCAGCAACACATGCGCTGTGAGCCAAAAACACAGCATGCACAGACTGTCCAGCAGCGCCCCGTTCAGCAGCAGCAGCAGTGAATGCTGGGCTGTCTGCAGCTCTCATATCAATGCAGTGTTTGATTGGGACATGCACATTGGACTGCAACCCCCGTGTCCGTATCAGCGCTGCACAAGACACAAGCTGCTGCTAGCGTCTGGTGCCAAAAATGACGGCAAAAAATGACAAACGAAATGACAACCGACGCACCTGCCAGGGCCCTGCTTCTCCTTCATTTGGTACAGCTCATCTTCCTTGCTAGCAGGCTTCGCTGCTGCTGCTGCTGCACCGCCCCTGCTGCCCCTCCTGTCCCTGCTTCTACTCCTGCTGCGGCTTCTGCTACTGCTGCCACCGCCAGGTGACCGCCTGCCCCTGCTCCTGCTCCTGCTTCTGCTGCGGCCGCGACCTGCATCACCAGCTGCTGCTGCTGCTTCCCTGGCGGCCCGCGCGCTGCTCGCTTTGTCCGCTGCTGCCCGTACGCGCTCAGCAACCATTGCTGCAGCACCGGAGGCGCCCTTGCGCGCTGCTTTGCGACCTGCGCCATCTTCATCGCTGCTGCTGCTGCCGTCGTCGCTGTCGTCAGCATCTCGCGCACGCTTGCCCCCTGCAGCAGGCGAGATCATCCATGGTCACTTTCACCTCATTTGTAATGGCTGACAGCACAGTTGTTGTCATCACACAGCCAAGCCAGCACCCATATATGACTCCCAAACACAAGTATGGTCAAGGCCTTGCCTGCTGCGCCTGCTGCCTACAGCTTGTCGTGCACCGCGCTAACTGCTGCAGCCCGCACTTTTTCCCCCGCAGAACTATTCCAGCCATCAGCAGCCACAACTACTGCATTGTCATCTGCTACTGCTCCTCATGCGCCCAACCAACCCAATGCGCCTCAGCAACACAAACATACCTACAGCACCCTACAGGCACCCGCCCGTACACACAATTTTTTTTTGACCAGAACTAAATTGCTATGGCTTGATAGGTGATTCATGATGAACCAGAGCCTCACCTGCTGCACCTGCTGCCCGCAGATTGTCCTGCACGGAGCTGACTGTTGCAGCGCATGCCTCTGTGTCCAAAAACAAACCAGATTTCTCAAACACGGCCGCACCTGCTGCCCGCAGCTTGTCCTGCACGGAGCTGACTGCAGCAGCGCGCGCCTCCCTCTCCCACAAACACAAACCAAATTGCCACAAACACAAACCAATCAACCAGAGCCTCACCTGCTGCGCCTGCTGCCTGCAGCTTGCTCACAAATACAAACCAAATGGCCACAAACAACAAACCAGATTCTCACACAGAGCCGGACCTGCTGCCCGCAGTTTGTCCTGCACCGCGCTGACTGCTGCAGCGCGCGCCTCCCTGTCCCGCAGCACATCCTCTGGTGTCTCCTCAGGCGGCAGCAGCGAGGCGTCAACACCCCTCAACACCTCATGCGCCGACCTGCACCGAGTAAACATACACAGCAGAGAGCAGGGGTCGATACAGACGTGAGCAGGGAAGACGACAGCAGCAAAGCGTCCACACCCCGCAGCACCTCAAAGTTTGCCAGCGAGACATGACATGCATGTTGGAGAGCCGAGGCACCTGCCAACACAAACACATGTGTTCAAAGGCAGCATGGTTTCTGCCAGTCATGAACGGCAGGTGTGGGAGATGGCGCGGCCTCAGCGCAAAAACACCCATTGACACCAGCTTGCTGCAGCACACATGCCGCCAAACAAGCATGCCACCCAGCCGGCAGCATGCCACACGCACCTGATCTTGGCTGGCGCTGCTGCCGCCTCCTCCTGCTGCTGCGTGTCCTGGCCAACATAACAACCGAGCAAGCACACCGAAAAGCGACCAACACAGCATGCAACCTGCTTGCACCCACTTGATCTTGGCTGGCGCTGCCGCCACTGCCTCCTCCTGCTCCGCGTCCTCCCCAAAGCTGAGCAGGGCCAGGTTGCGCTTCTGGCCCTTGCGGGACTTGCGCACCTCCGACGCCTTCCTGTGAGCAGCAGCAGCAGCAGCAGCAGCAGCAGCAGGAAGCGGAGCGACTCAGCATGGCAACTTGGATGTCAGCAGCCAAGTGCGCACATGCAAAGGTACTACTGCCCTGCTTTTGGTCCTTATTCTCCTCCTGCCCTTGCTCCAGCCAAGCTTATTGTTAACAACGACAATGGGCACGGCTGGCAGCTGCCTCACATGAACTGCTCCTGTGCGCGGCGCTCCGCTGCTGTGGTGCGCGGCACGATGTCCTCAAAGGGGTTCCACAGCACCTCCACCCCGGTGATGATTGGGGGGTCAGTTGGCCTGTCAGTCTCCTCATCAACCTGCAGCATTGTGCAGCGCAAGCAGCAACGCGTAGCAGATCAGCTCGGGTTGGGTTTTGAGCAGTTGTGGGCGGGAAGCGCAGCGCCCCTCAACCTCGGCACAGCAGTGCAGGCAACAGCCACTTTGTCACCTGATGATGCTCATCCCACAGCTCTGGTTCAATCTGTGGCCCACGATATCATACTAGCCAGAAGAGTAGTGTTATCAGCCCATGCACAGTGCAAAAACAGATGACAGAGCCCTGCTTGTGCAACCGCCGCACCTCCAGCTCGTTGAGGCGCAGCATGTTGTGCACTGTGCTGCCCAAGATACTGCACATTAGCATGCCGGCCAAAACCCCAACCCACGCACAGTGCAAAACCCTGCTCGGCCGTTGCCGCACCTCCAGCTCGTTGAGGCGCAGCATGTTGTACACCGTGTCACCCACAATCTTGCCAAAGATGGTGTTCTTCTTGTCCAACCAGTCACACCTGCGCCAGCAGCAGCAGCAGCAGCCGCAGCGGCCTTCAACACAACACGCATGTCTCCAGACACAACCTGTAGATCAGCCGGCACGATGGTTGCAACCACAGTGCTACAGCAGCACCACGACAGGCCGCCTGCTTTTCACAGCAGCCCGAAGCAACACGTGCAGGATATAACAGTTGTAACACGATGTAAGCCTTCCCGCAGCTGTTCCAGCACTTTCCAGCGTGATGATGAGCTGACTGCCGCTGCTGTGCGACTTGTTGGCACACTTTGCTGGACGAGCAATGCATGAAACATACACTTTTACACGACAGAGCACAACACACATTTTTATCAACAGAACCAAATCAAAACCAGCCGCTCACTTGTCGAGCGTGATGAAGAATTGGCTGCCGTTGGTGTGCGGCTGGTTGCGGTTGGCGCAGGCCACCAGCCCGCGGTGGCTGAAGCGCAGCCGGCTGTGGAACTCATCCTTGAAGGGCGCGCCGTAGATGGAGTCGGAGGCTGCAGCAGCAGCAGCAGCAGCAGCAGCAGCAGCAGCAGCAGCAGCCAGAAGTCAGCTGATATACATTCACATGCGGGGTGGTGAAGCGCAGCCGGCTGTGGAACTCGTCCTTGAAGGGCGACCCATAGATGGAGTTGGAGGCTGCAGCACAAGCCAGCACAATAAGAGTAGAATGAGTATGCGCAACATATGCCGCGGCGGCTGCCGCCGTGCTCTGATGAAGCTGCAGTAAGGTCACATCAACCGCAGCCGGCTGTGCAGGTCGACCGCAGAAGAAGCGGTGTATATGGATTTGGAAGCTGCAGCAGCAGACAGCACACCGACTATCACACAGCAGCAACAAGACACGCCACGCCGTGCTGACACACACAAGCATTTATGGCTGTAGCCCCAGCATTCTCCCTACTGCACAGGCAGGCGCAAATGATGAGCAACTAGCCAACAAAGGCTACTGCCACCTGCGCTCCATGCTCGCAGTGTGAGCGCACTCACTGTCTCCCGTGTTGGTGGGGTCGCCAGTCTGCTTCACTACAACATACAATGCAACTGTTACACTCAAGCCAAGGCCACGGGCCGGCCACGCACTGTTTCCTGCTTTGATGAAGTTTCCTGTCTGCATAGCTGAGACGTACAATGCAACACTTTGACTCACTGTCTCCCGTGTTGGTGAGGTCGCTTGTATGCGCCACTACACCATGCGATGCAGCAGACAAGCTCAAACCACTCGCTGTTTCCTGTGTTGGTGGGGTCGCCCGTCTGCGCCACTACACCATGCAATGCATAGCTATTAAGCAATACTCAATTTCAGGACACAAGCCAGGCACTCACTGTCTCCCGTGTTGGTGGGGTCGCCCGTCTGCGCCATGAAGTCCTTGATCACGCGGTGGAAGGCGCAGCCCTCGTAGTAGCCCTCAAGGCACAGCTGCACAAAGTTGCGCACAGCCTGGCGGCAACGGCAGCAGCACGTGGACAAAGAGGCTTAGTATCACCTTGGTGCAGAAGGCAGCTATTCAGTTAAGCCAGAGCCAAGCTGCTGCTGACACATGCCCTGGCCCATGGTGCTGACAGCGCCATACCCCCCACACACACCATCGCATGGGCACCAGTGGCTGATTATGTGCCAGGTGCAGCAGCATGCACTGACAGCCACGACACTTGGTGATCAGGGCGCAGGCAGCTGAGCATTGCTGATTGCTGCCCGCAGTCGCTGATGATGTGGGCACCATGGGCAGCAGCGTGCACGGACAGCCATGTTGTGGTGCGGCCGGCTGCACATTGCTGAGTACTGCCAACAAGTGGGCAAGCATGGAAGCACTCGAGATCCAGCATTTGCCAGCAGAGTGGCGGCGCTGTGTGCTTGCAGCAGTGGCAGGTGCAGAGCAAGCTGCTTGCTGCAGGCGCTGCTACTGCCTCCTGCTGCTGCTGCTGCTGCAGGACTCCTGCAGCAAGGCATGCTTGTGCTGCCGCTATGCTGCTCGCCCACTGATGTTACGACCGTCGTCAGACATGCCAGCGTGGCAGAGATAAATCTTGGCTAGCTGCCCAAGCGCACAGCAGCGTGTGCGCTGAGGAATCCAGTTGCTGGCTGTTTCTGCGCTACCGCGGCCGCCCGCTGTAGCTGCTGCCGCTGCTGCTACTGCTGCTGCTGCTTGGCCAATTGTTGCCGGCCTGCTGCGCATCAAGTATTGCCACATACACAGCTGTGAGGTGCACACCTTTGGCGCCTCTTTTGGCCATAGCTCAATGTCCAGGTCACCAATTGTGGTCTTCAACGACACCTATTAATAGCACCACAACCAGATACTTTGTTAGAATACAAGTTGCAGCAGCAGATAATTGGAGTATGAAAGAGGCAGCAGCAGCTCTAGCTGGAGGCAGTGCTGCAGCTGCGGCTGTGCCGGGTGAGTAGGAGAGTCCACCTTTCACTACTCAACTACAAGTGCCCGAGCATGGACAACTGAACTGTATGCAGATGCTTACCTTGCCCTTCGTTGGGGGCTCGGTGTTGTAGACGGTGGACATCCTGCAAGCCTGCTGTAGCTGCTGCTGCTAGCGTATGCCGCTGCTGTTGCGCAACAGCGCCAGATGCAACTGGCGTTTACAGCAAGCACGGCCTGTAGATAAAGTAACTCCAGCAGTTTTGCCGGAAGATTGACGTGTGAGTCGATGCTTTGCAGCAGTAAAAGAGCACACTCTATGCACACCAGCAACCAATTCACTGCCTGTACAGCAGACCACACATGCTGAGGTCTGTAGCGGTGCCGAGTACTGCTGTGAATCTTGTTGCGACTTACATATACGATCGAGAAGCAGTTGTGCAGCAAAGGCTCCACTAGCAGCTGAGGGTTACACTGTCGCTGTTCTGCTTGCACCCTGGCATTTCACAAAGCATGCTCGTCACAAGAGCCTCGCACATACTAGTTGATCACGCTTTCTCCAACATTTATGACAAAGCTAAACCACAAACTCCCTGTATGCACCTGGCAGTGTCACCAGTTCATCTCGTGAAGTCTCTTCAAAGGCCATCTTTTCGTCCGATAGTAGCCAAGACACTTCATAGCTGGTGTAGACGCCCGATCGTTGCTCGCCAGCAGCAGCTGGTGCTTGGAGGGGCTGCTGTCATGGCCAGTGCTGCTGCAGTGTTGGCAGTTGTCCGTGCCGCTGCTCCGTCCTTCAGGTGCGTGTTTCAGCTGACATGAGCATATGTTTGCTTATATATACGATTCATGAGTTTGTGTCTGCTTGCTAACGGCTTCATGTGGTCTGCAGGAGCCCCCAGGACCGCCTGGCCTTTGCAGTGCATGCTGCTGTGCTGAGCAGTGGATACCGCCTGGTTGCTGTTGGAGAGCAGGCACAGCTTGAAGGTGAGCGCTTTGTTTGAAGAAAGATGATGCGAAGCTGGCTGCAGTGGCGCAGCAGCAGGGACTAGGCGCGCTTGCAGGACTGCACCAAGGCAAATGCAAATGCATGAACAAGGCTCAGCAGCTGCCCGTGCATGAAGTTGGCACTGCTTCTGTCTAAGCTGATGCTGGTCATTGGTTTGTCGATGCTAACGTTTCCTGCTTGCTACTGCTGCTGCTGCTTGTGCTGCAGGTCTGTCAGCAGATGCGCCAGATGCAAGCATAGCTGGCTGGGACAGCAGCAGCGAGCAGTACACATTTGCATATGTGTCAGACGACAACGCAGCCGGCAGCACTCCAGTCAAACTGCTGGTCAAAGCGCTGGTGCTTGGTGACACGTTACTAACAACATTTGCAACTGACAGTGCATCAGCAGAGCCAAAGGTGCTTGAGCTGGCAGTGGCTGACTATATTGCTGGCAGCAGCAGCAGCAGCAGCTGCAGCAGTGGTGTTGAAGGAGAAGCAGCAGCAGCAGCAGCAGCTGGCAGCGGTTCAGCTGGCAGTGCGGCTAAAGCCTACAAGAATCTTGACCAGCTCGCAGCCACTGTTACATCTGCGATGTCGCAGCTGGTGGGCGCTGCAGGCGACAGCAGCAGCGGGCAAAAGAAGCAGAAGACGGAGGCAACAGCAGCAGCAGCAGCAGGTTCCAGGCGTGCTCAGCAGCAGCAGCAGCAGCAGCAGCAGCAGCAGCAGCAGCAGGAGCCTGACCCTGATCATGATCCTCTCAGGATTGGTCCGCCTAGGAGGCCAATGCGCATGGGTGAGTGCACCAGCAGTTGCACCTCATGTATTTGCTCACGCCATGTCAGAAGAAGGCAGGCACATGCGTCCACTTATGGCAAACTAGTAGAAGCAATTGTGTTGCCTGTAGTCAGGCGTGCTGGTCTGTATGGGTACAGCTTGTGCCGCAGCGCCACATGCATGCATGCTTGTTCTATCTCAGCACTTTCCTCAAGTTTTTTGCCACCTGGTACAATGAGATGGGGTGCTGCAATATCCGTGCAGGTGACGCTGCCATAGTATCGATCACTGATGCCCTGCTCCTGCTGCTGGCCCTGCTCCCCCCCTGCTGCTGCTGCTGCTGCTGCTGCTGCCGTCATTTCAGGCCATGATGACATCATGCCGCTGCTGGGTGGCGGCCCTGGGGGCGGCATGCTGCCTGGTGGCCCCCCACTGATGGGCCCCACTGGAGGGGGCATGCACGTGGGGCCAGGCCACCCCTTCTTTGCTGACAGGTGAGGCAAATGCATCTTTAATGTCTGTCAGTCAATGTACGATGGTACTGTCAGGATAGTTGGCAGTGTGTTGAACACTGGCCGGCGGTGTTGCGGCATGAGTTGGCCTGCCGAATACCGAGTGATGCCAACCACCGGCAGCAGCAGCAGCAGCAGCAGCAAGAAGGTAAGCTGACACGCCGTGGCTGCCCCTTTGGTGTTCATGGTGTGACCAGATTATTTCCAAAACGCCGTGTATCCCCGCTGTTGTGTTGCGTCGCTGTTGCAGGATGCGTCACCCTGATCTGGTGCCTGGCAGGGGTGGGCTGGGCGGCATGCCTGGCGGGCCTGGCGGCATGCGCTGGGACCCAATCAGTGAGTGATACATGAACGAATAGTCAAACAACAAATATTGATTTGATGTGTTGGCAGAGAAATCCTGACGGTGTGATGTTTTTACAGCGAAATCCTGACAGTGTGAGTTGGCAGGCAAACCACCTGCGGCATGTAGCGGGTAGAGCATCACCATGTACGCAGCAACCGGCCTTATTTACAGACGACTTCATCTACTGCAGTGCACAAAACCATCAGTGGCATATTAGGGCCTTTCTGCTCAACGGCAAGTATGCAAGCCAATGCAATAGTATGTGTGGGATCACCAAACCCACCAACAGCTGCCACAATGCTGCTTGCTGCTGCACTGTCACATCAGACCCGGAGGGTCTTGAGGGCTGGCGCCCGGAGGACTTCCAGCGGCCACGGCCAGGCATGGGCCGCGGTTTAGGCGGGGCACGGCCGCCGGTAAACCCCGACCTGGATCCTGACCTGGGGCCACCGCCTCCCGGACGGGGCGCAGATTGGGACAACATGTTTGGCTGAGTTGGGTTTTGTTTAGGCGACGATAACATGTGTTGTTTTGCTGGCTGTTCATGTGCTAGTGAGTGAGTGCGTGACTACACAGGCAGCTCTGCAGCTCCTGGGTAAGTTAAGGCTAAGAGGGTGTGTGTGTCCAGGCGCCCCTGGGCTCCATACCATTTACCTGTGGTGTGCTAAAGTTGAATGCGCACGTGTGCCTGGCATGATATGCCTGTCATTGCTTGCGAGCAGTACAGGTGGCACACTGGCAGTTGGCTGCTGGCAGTTGACAGTTGTGCTGCTGAGCCCCATTCTTTAACCCTGACCTTGGCCTGCCGCCACCAATCATAAGCTGAGCTTAGGGGCCAGCACAAGACCAAGAAAGCACAGAGATGCTGACATTGGCGCATTGTGTTTGAACTGCCTGCGTCATGCATTTGGTCGAGATGTTGATGTGGTATGTCTCAGCTCAGCTGGGCTTGGAGTGCCACTCGCAATGCGTGGAGTACTCTATTTTGGGGGAAGGCCTTGACCACTGGTGGTGAGGGTTGAGTTCCCTGCCCTCATGTTTAAGGCCTTCCCCACAACCAGCGTGAAGTAATATCGTATTGAATAACGTAGCGTTGCTTTGGAATGTATTGTGGTGTTCCATGCATCACTCGCGACGGAGTAAGTGCAGTGCTGGTTACGCCCCTTGTGTGCAAGGACGTTGGCCAAGCGAAGGTCAGTGGCATGGCACTTAAAAGCTGCTACCCGCAGCACATACGTATATTTGGCTTCAAGCGTTGGCGATGAGTCCACGTTTACCAGGATCGAATGCGCATACAACGTGTCAAGAGTTTTCTTGAAGTGTACGCTTTCACCTAGGCAAGCTCGACGCAATTCAGCAGGCTGATTGCTGTAGTTTTACAATGAGCCGTGTTCCAAACTCAGCGTTGCGGTGCACGCAGAGCTGGAAGTTGGCAGTCTGGGCTGTTTTGGTCACTGGCACACTGTGTGCGGTGCTGATTTCGTTTGGGCGCGTATCGCCATCACCAAGACAGAATACATACAAAGAATTCAGAACATCTGCAGAGCATTGTGGCCGCTGGCGGCCGGCAGCAGCTGACAGCCACTTGGTAGTCCCACCAACAGATCCTGGCGCCTCAGATTGCTCATGGGGTCTTAACAGTGATGGCTTCTGCATAGGCGCTGAGATGGAGATGATCATGCGAGGGTATCTTACCAAAGGTTTTGAAGATGACCCTGGCAGAGCATCACCTGTGATAACTGCAGACTGCCGTTTTGCCAGCATTGACTTGACATACTACAAGGCAGAGCTGCAGTGTCTAACCAGCTTTTGGGGACCCTACAGCCAGCCCCCGACTTATACAAGGCTGAGTCTGCCTCAGGACGTGAAGTTGGTGGTGGAGTACAACAGTCAAAGCTTTGTTTTCTCAGATGGCGACACAGCAAATCTCACAACGCTTGCTATTCCACTGGGCGACACATGGATGGGATTTCAAGGATGGAGCACGGCAGCTTCAGCAGCAATGTACCCTCACACCAAACTGTCATGGGCATTTCAGTTTACGGCGTACACCAGCTACAAAAATGACAGCGGGACGGAAGTGAGAGAGATGGTCGCTTACGTGGTGAGCGTGACACTTCCAGGCATACCTATGTTCCAAGTTTATAACACAGACTGTGCATGGCATTCAGCAGGCAGCGCCTTGCGCTTCAGCGGCGAGTTGGCACTGAGTGAGACGATCATCATTATGTTGAAGATTTTGCAAGTAGCCATGTGGTCATTAGCGGCAGCCGCATTCACAGCAACAGTCTGGTGGGTGCTTCAGCCGCCACCCACGGGAGGCGAGATGCAGTGTGACCTTTTGGCTTTTTCTGGAGCTTTGCTGTTTGCACTTCCGGCTGTGCGAGGGTTGTGGCCAGCTGCGCCCCCGGGAGGCACAGCCGCTGATGTCATGCATATCTATGCACAGCTTGTGCTGATCAGCTTTGCAATTATCCTGCAGCTTGGCAAGTTTCTGTATGAAGACTGTTGCAAGCGTTCGCAGACCAGCACCCCAACAGACCTTGCAGTCAGTTGTAGGGTGCCAGCACCACCAGCCTCATCACCCCGGGGCCCATCAACATTTGAGCGCAGCAACACGCCAGGGCTGGCTGCTACACAAGCATGCCCTGCACAAGCATGCCCTGCTGCAGCTAGTGGCTGCACAAGGACTAGTGGCTCCTCAGTCAAGCTTGCAGTGGCCAGCTGGCCCTTGGGGCAGCAACGTGCAGTGGTATAGGAGCTGCAAGTTGCAGTAAGCTCCACTTCGAGCGCATGCACATTAATTTCAACTGTTCATGCCGCATGTTGCAGTGCACTCTGAATGCTTCAAGTGGATGCCAATACGTTGAATGGTGGCGCATGTCTGCAATAGCCCTGCTGTAGCAGCACGGGGGAGGTGCACCGCCTGTGACAGGTGGGATAGCAGCAGCATTAACGGCTTCTGCAGCAGCAGCAACTGTTGCAGCAGCAGCAGCAGCACATGTGCAACGGCTACGGGCGTTGCACAGGCAGTGGCTGTGTTGATGATGCAGGCAGCCCTGCTGCAGCAAGCACAGCAGGCTCACTGGCACTGTAATCAGCACATCAAAGCTGATGGCTGCCACTGACGGGGCCAGTGTATACAGGGCCTCAAATACAGGAGGCGAAAGCGGGTACAGCAGTGGCAGTTACACTTGGCATGCACCAGTCGAATGCTACACGCCTACCCCTACTTCCTCAGGTGTCGGCTAGCAGCCATCATCCACACCCATCACCATGCGCCACTCAAGCAGCTCCAGGCTAGTTTGGTGAAGCTCAAGGGCAGCAATTGCAACCAATCTTTTAGACTGAACCCGCGCTGTCACACTTGGGGGTGCCAACATGGTATCCTAGGTACATGTTGAACCCTATGTGCATACTAGTTCTAGATTTCCAGCGGCCTAAACGCCCGCCGCCACCTCTTCTGCTGTCGGCTCGCAGCCATCGTCCACGCCCCACTTGAGCAGCTCCACGAGCTGCTGCTGTCACAGCATTTGACGGTCAAATCCACATCCGTCTGGTCTGACGGCACAGCAGACAGCCACATCAATCACAAACGAACGCAGCCGACTGGCTGAGAACATCGGACACCAGCACACACCGAATACAAACTGTTACACATGATGTCAAACACACACGGTCCTTGTAGACCATTGCTGCCTCGTATGTACATCAGCGTATGTACAGCCCAAATGCTCACAAGCCGGCTACACGCCCGCCGCCACCTCTTCTGCTGTTGGCTCGCAGCCATTGTCTACGCCCATGACCACGCCCCACTTGAGCAGCTCCAGGACTCGAGCCTGGCAACTTGTCTTAGGCCAAAGGGCAGCCAAACCTTATCCATTGCAGACTGCAGTCTGCAAGGCCACCGGCATTTTGCAAATGATGAGGTTTGGCTGCCCCTTAGCCTGGCAGCTAGCTGCCAGTAGATCTGCACTCGCCAAACCCGCGCTGGTGCGCGTGCGAGTGGCAACACCATACTATGTACAGCCCAAATGCTTGTCAGCCGGCTACACGCCCGCAGCCACCTCTTCTGCTGTTGGCTCGCAGCCATCGTCTACGCCCATGACCACGCCCCATCTGAGCAGCTCCAGGAATTGAGGCCGAGACAGCAGCCGGATGCCGGGAATAGCTTTGGCCTGCTTGCGCTCCGCTGCTGTGTTGTATCCCCTGCAGCACACAAGGAAAACACCAGATATCCAAGGTGTCGGCGCCATGCTGCTACACTTCAGGCATACATGACTCGCATCTGCCTGTTGGAAGGCACCAGAGACAGCAGCAGGCGCAGCACTGCACACTTTCAAAACATTGTGATAAGCAACATTGCTTATCACAAGGAAAATTGCTTATCACAACATAACATAACACTGTGTTACTGCTGAGCAGCTTGCGGTGCTCTATGTCCATTACAAAGCAGCTCACCAGTCTGCCATGTATAGCTTCCAGCCCTGCAGGCCAGCCTGCTGCACCGCCAGCAGCGTATCTAATCTGTCATCAACAAAGTGCAGCTGTGCGCCGCTGTCACGGCACACAGGCCGCTCCACAATAGTTCTGCAGCAAAAGACAGCAGCAGCAGGGGCGGCGACAGAAAGGCAAATGCATCAACAGCAATGAAACGGCAGAGCTTGGCATAGGTGGCTATGGTGTGCAAGCTATTCCAACAAGATGCGCCTCACAACCATTGCTGTGACGCCTGCTGCTAGGCATATTGCTGATGCCGCCGCTGCAGCAGCCGCAGCAGCACTGCTCAACTCCAGCAGCAGCAGCAGCAGCAGCAGCAGCATAACTGCTAAACCCCCGCTGTACCACAATCCCTCCTCACCTGAGCGCCTCCACCTTCTTCTCCTCTGGCGGCAGCAGCGAGGCGAACAGCCGCGGCGAGTCTGGCGTGAGGTCTGGCAGTGCAAAGTGCTCCTGCATCAGCGTGGACACGCGGTGCGCGGCCTTGCTGCGGCATGAAAATCAACAACAGCAGCAGCAGCAGTTAGGGACCCCCGCAGTAGTTGTACCCAACAGGTATGCAGGAGAACTGTGTTGCAAAGTGCTCCTGCATCAGCGTGGACACGCGGTGCGCGGCCTTGCTGCGGCATGAAAATCAACAACAGCAGCAGCAGCAGTTAGGGACCCCCGCAGTAGTTGTACCCAACAGGTATGCAGGAGAACTGTGTTGCAAAGTGCTCCTGCATCAGCGTGGACATGCGGTGCGCGGCCTTGCTGCGGCGTGAGGTACAAAAGCAGCAGCAGCAGCAGCGGCGGCAGCAGCAGCAGCACCAGCAACGGCAGCAGCAGCAGCAGTTAGCAACCCAGCACTAACTGTCCCCAGCAAAAACAGGACAAGTGCTCCTGCATCAGCATGGACACGCGGTGCGCGGCTTTGTTGCAGAATGTGGGGATTGAGAGCAGCAGCAGCAGCAGCAGCAGCAGCAGCAGCAGCAGCAGTGAGGCCCTCAGCAGCGCTGGTAGTGACCTCTTTGATCTGTCAAGCATCTGTCAGCAATTCACCATGCGCCGCTCACCTGCTGCACAGTAGAAGTAAGACACAGGCAGCCAGCACAACCACCATGCCAGCATCAGGCTAGCTGCACAGCACATACGACATTCACACCACCCCTACTACACTCACCTGCTTGCAATGTAGATGGGGTACTCGCAGCTTGCCATGGCCTCAACCATGCCCTCATAGGGTCGGTTGCGGTCCAGCCAGCCGGCCCTGTCTGATGCCAGCCAGGCAGCCCGGTGCTGCTCAAAGGTAGTTTGCAGCTGCTCCCATGACTCACCCCACCTGCAAAACAACAAAGGCGTGTGACATTTGATTCCAGGTGAAGATCGTCAGGCCAGCCACGCTGCGCAGTGGTGCGCACAGGAGGCATGCAGCTGCTCCCACTGCTCTCCCCACCTGCAGGACCAGGAATGCAGCTCACATAGATTCACTTGAATCTTTGTTTCATGGACCAGAACTGATACCTGATGCACTGCTTCACTCGAAGCTGCAGAGGTTGTTTGAGTAAGTGAAAGCCAGCAACGAAGGGGCGCTTGCCTGAGTGGTGCGATCAAGGGTGCAGTGCATGATCCCACAGCTACAACCCCAAAGCAATAAAGCTGCCATAGCCAAACCCTACCGGCAAACCCTGCAGCACACTTGCACTCCCGCCCACCTGTCCAGTGTTTTGTGCAGCAGCGGGTGCCAGTCTGCCAGGATACCGTCCACACATCCGGGATCTTCCAGCAGCATCCTTGCCATGACCATGCTCTCATAGCCCCTCACAAGCACTGGCCGCGTGCTGCGGAGGCCACCCATGACCTGCTGCTGCTGTGCTGCTGTTGCGGAGCTGAACAGGGCTGGCCAGTAGTCCCGCGCTGCTGCATACGCCGAGGAGGACACCTGCAGGGTGGAAAGCCACAGGCGGTCGTTGCTCGAGTCAGATGCTGTCATGTACACATACAATACGGAGCTGAACAGATCCTGCCAATAGTCGCGTGCTGCTGCATCAACTGAGGAGGAGACCTGCAGGATGAGAAGCCACAGGCGGCTGTTGCTGCAGTTGGTAAGTTGCATACTTTTAGACCTGGCAGGACAGTGTGCAGCATCCCGTGGCAATTGGCAAGAGGCGCCTTCAAAGCATTGGCGGGGCAGCTGCTGTCAGAGATAATTGAGAGACGCATTGACTTAGGTCATTGCAAGGACTTGTCCTATAAGTTATTTTCAAGAACACAAATGTTGAAATGGAGTTGAACACACACCAAGAGCGCCGAGAGCGCCAGCGCTGTCGGTGCTGTTCCTACTGCTGCTGCTGCAGCTGCTGTGACCTGGCAAGCACTGACAGGCACATTGTAGCTGGCAATCCTATTTCTGTGTTTTAAAGTGCTGCATAGCTCAGCGCACCTCAGGCTCTGAGTCTACCAGCACTCCATCAAAGTCCAGCACAAAGACATCAGTGGGGCCAGCAGCAGCAGCACACATCCTGCGGGGGCGAGTAGCTCGTGCTACGCTCGCTACGTGCGGCTTCTGCTGTATTTGTACTGTGTAATGCGATGTTTGTCTGTGCCTCAGCAGCTGCATCGTGACAGGCACGAGATTACCAGCGTAGCACTACGGTGCTTTTCTTGCTGCTTCACTGCAGGTATTGCAGCTCCGAGCGAGTCGCATAGCGATTAGATGATACGATTCTGTCCCCATGCTTGCAAGCGTGCGGCTGCTGGTGCCGGACTTGCTGGCCTAAAACCCTTGTCCTTGTTGTGGCACGAACGGGGGAGTGGGATGAAGCATGTGACTGCCACACTCAGCACGTCGCTGTTGCCTGTGTCTGTACTGAGCATTGCGTCATCAATCTGCCTGAGCCTGCTAGGGCCAGTGTGAGGCGGCAATTGACAGCTAATATGCAGAACACAGCTGCGGTACAAGCTTAAGCCGATGGGAACCGTTCCCACCCTGGGAAGTTCCCAGCAGGAAAGTGGTTACATGTGCAAGAGCCCTTCCAAATAATTGATTGTACCTGAAGTGTCAATTGAGCAGTTGCACACGCAAATGACATCAGCGCTTTGCAAATATTGCTTCACAACTGCTGCACCACACCACCCCAACAACAAGAATACACCATGCGTCACATGACGTGGCAGGGAGTGCCATGGGCCATCACAAGGCAGCAACTATGCAGTTGACGACTGCCCGTTGCTGCGCCATGCACATTCAAACCATACCAAGACCTACGAATCAAGCAAATTTTGTCAAGACATGCAAATACTTTGCGCAGCTGCGTAGGAAACGCTGCAGCTTCTAGCATTGCGCCAGCTGCGCCAGACTCCACGCCACCTGCTGTAGTGGAGGTGCTGGAGAGCAGCTATATACAGAAAGTTGCCGGTTGCATTCATTACAAGCGCAAGCACTCAACCAAAAGTAACACTGTTTCAACAACTGCATAGCTGCAAATAGGAAAACACCAGGTTCCACACAACAGACACTGGCAGTTGTTAGCAGCATCATGATGCCAGTCAGGCCATGCCATGATCATGCCCTCATGAGGGGCCATGCAGGAGGCTGCTTCTGTCTAAGTCTCGTTTTGGCGGCTGCCAGAGGACTTGCAGTTTCACAATGTTTTTTCCACACTCACAGCCTGCCTCTGCTGAGTGTTGTTGGCATAAGTGGAGTCAACTCAAACTCAGCATACAACAACACAACATGTCAAGCCATCATGATGGCTGATAAGCTGGCACTTGGTTGAGGCGCCAGCCGAACATTGTCACCATCGCCCTCAGCCACTGTCTGCTGATGCTGCTGGTGCATCAGCACGAGGCGCAGCCGCTGCTGCAGCATCAACGCCCAGGGCAGCAGCAGCAGCAGCAGGGCCAGGGTTACTGCTCTCAACGCCTCTCGCAGTGCCGAAAAGCTGCTCAGGGCCGCCGCTGTGCGTGCTGTCAGATGTTGCGGTGCTGCTGCTGCTGCTGCTGCTGCCGGTGCTGGTGTTGCTGCCCTGCATGGTACTGCCGCTGCGCATGCTGGTAGCATTGCCCAGGTCGCATGAAGCTAAGGGGTAGTAGCTGCTCTGGTACAGGCCAAACAGTTCCATTGGTAGTCCGGTGCGGGATATGTTGCGCATGGCACTGACTATAACAGTTACATTTACCAGCTGGGCTGTCACATCGTCCCTGAGGGCTCTGAACCCCTGGTCCAGGCCCTGCCACCAGTCTACTTGCCCGCACTTGCAGTCGTTGGAATAGTAGCTTTCTGTGAGGGGCGGTGCATGTACACATCCAGACACAGCGGTACAGTCAGCCGCAGGCAGTACCCTAGCATGTATAAAAAGTTGCTTCTATACAGCCCCATGCCGCCACGGCTGTGCATAACCGGTACCAACAGCACAAGCAGTACACGTGGACAATCAACCAGGGCAATTAGAAGCAGTGCTAGTGCGACTCCTCCTCCCCCTCTCCAGAGCTGCCAAGGCCAAGGGCCTGACATTTGAAGGCACAAACCATACCAAGTTTGCTTTGAAGCCATGAGCCCATGATTATCACCCCTGGCTGGTGACAGCCCTACTGTATCTCACCTGGAGCGCATTCAGGGAGCGTCCTGTTGCACCACAGCCTGTTACAGGAACCTGTGTTGAGGTCCGCCATTCTGGCACAGGTACCATAGCAGTTGTGGTTTTTGTCGTGGCCCCATGCGAGACTGCAAGCAGCAAACGTTGAAGCACGTTTCAACGCAAATTGTCAACTGCAAATTTAAAGCATGTTTAAACGCAGGTTCGCACATTTGCAATTTTTGCAAGCGGCAATGCAGTTGATGTGTTGGCATTGCAGCCCTGTTGAGTCAAGCAGGGCCATCGTATCAACACTAAAGCCGGGAGATGTTATTGCATGCAGATGATCAAGCATCATGCAGCTAAAGCAGCAGCCAACGGCAAGACCTCAAGCACATATCATGCATCTGTCCAAGGAAGCTTGAAGGTCGCACTCTATGGATGATGCATCCTCAACATTCAGGATTTTGACAAGGCGTCGCAGTTGCTAGCCTGCTGTGGAGGTCTGTGTGCGGTGTTAAACTTACAAATGGCCCTCACATTGTCCCACAGCTGTGCACTCATCACTTGCAGTTGGCAGCACAGCCAATGTAATCACTCAAGATAATGTGCAATGCCAGGCTGCAAGTGTTGACAAGAGCTGCAGGTTGTTACTCCCGCCTCACTGGTTGCAGCTGACATGTATTGTAAGGATATTGAAGAACTTTCCGCTACTCCTGTGTGCACAGCATGGATTGAACTACCCCCGCACGCAACACTGCCTACTCACTTGTCGCAGCTGACAGACACCAAGTTCTTGCTGCAGCCCTGGCGAATGCGGAAGTTGCCTGTGTACACTGCAGCAGCAGCAGCAGCAGCAGATGAGAATGTATACAAGGTAGAAGACAATCACATTGCTGGTTATCCACAAGCACAAGACAATCAAGAAGCAAACACATGCAGCACACACGTCCCACAAGAAGCGCAAAACAAGCACAAAGGAAGCGGTGCTGCCATGTGTACACAATACACGTGTATTTCGCGTGCTAGCAGTGATGCCATAACGCCATACCCAGCACAGCATCAGCACCGCCACGTCTTGAAGCAGAGCAGCAGAGAAGCAGCAGATCACACTGTAGGCGCTTAGCAGCAGCAGCAGCAGTGCTTGTGGGGGCTGTCTTCATCATGCGGCTTACTTGTTACGCCGCCGACGGTGACCATGTCTGTGGAGCATTGCCAGCCGGTGCAGCAGTCCTGCTCCCGCCAGTAATCAGGGACATACGGGCAGTTGTTGCAGCCCCCGTTGTTGCAGTTGGTGAACTTCATAGGCCCCGTCGTGTATGACGTGGACGTCACGAGGTTGCGCAGCCGAGCCTCGTCCGTGTGGTACTGGTAGCGGGGCTCCAGGTAATCAGCCATGCGTTTTGCAAAAGCAATCATTGTGGCGTTCTCGCCGTCGGGGGATCCAAGCAGGATCAGCTCCTGCAAGCAACAGCAGCAATGGTTGACTACAGCAAAGTGCAGTTGACCACGCCTACAGTGTCGCACATGTAAGGACCAGTCACAGCAGCGTTCAAACGTCCAGATCAAGAACGTGACAGGACGTCAACACCGACCTGTGCTACATCGTACTGGCAACAGTCTGCCTCGGTGAAAGCGGGATAAAGCAAACATGCCATTGCCTGATCCTTGACAACATCATTACAACAACAGTTGCGTCAATGTGACACTGACACACCTGCAGCAGCACCATGTACAGCGCTGCACCCTTAGCCACCGCAGAGACGGCGTCCACGCTGTCATACTGGTCGAATGCATGGAAGTAGTTGATGGCTGAGTGCTGCAGGAAAGTGGGTATGATCGTCTTGGCATAGTAGTCAATAACGCCTGCGGCAGCGGCACCAGCAGCAGCGGCAGGGGCAACAGCAGCAGCAGCAGAGGCAGCAGCAGCGGCAGCGGCAGCGGCAGCAGCAGCGGCAGCAACCTCAGCACTGCCAATGAGCCGGCATAAAGTTTGGCAATGCAGCGAGCTCGAGTCACTGGTGCACGCCTGTATCACGGCTCGTCAGAGCATCTCCCCTAAACCATGCAGACCAATCAGAATGCATTCGCCGCACCCGGCCATTGCCAATACCAATACCAATACCAATACCAAAGTATGGGACAGACCCACCTCAGGCACAAACCCAGCGAGCCGATCTACTGCTCATGAGGGTTGGAAAGGTACCCAGTTCCTCCTTCATTACTTTGGCAATCGAAATCACTAGCACAAATCCGGCCGTTCCAGTTGCTTTTTAAGCCCAGACACGCCATTGCTTGTGGGGCCGCTGTCATTGCACTCACCTGAGAAACTGACAGACGACTCGTAGCATAGCTTTGTAACGGGATCGCAGATGCCCGTACCACTTCCTGATGTGGAGTCGACCCAAGTGCACATGACCGGGTCGTTGTAATCCCAAGAGGCAACGGACGAGCAGCCGTTTGATTTGTGACCGATGACGCAGTTCATGCCAGAAGCGTCATTGCGCAGGCGCGGGGCCAACTGCAGGGGCAGAAGTGCAGCACAAGCAGGATTGAGATGGTGCGGCATGGCCGTTCACTGCAGCATGACATTGTAGGGCGTGGTGTGAATGCATTGCAATGCAATTGCAACCCCATGGTAGTGTTGAGAGCTGTTGGTGTGTGCCGCTGTTGCCTGAAAATCAACTTGAAAGCATGGTATGAATCGGTACGACATGGCATGTTTACTTCTGGATACACTGTGTCATGCAGTACTCATGGTGCAGCATGGCGCAACACAATGTAACATAACACCGCAGAGTGCAGCATGGTAGAACATCCCATGCTTTAGATTTGATTTCATTCAGAAATCCGTGTAGTTGGGACACTTTTGCATGCTGCGGCCACCCATTGGGTTTTTGTAGTTCCACAAAGCTCTATAGTATATCATGTGCTGCAATATGGCAGAACATGGTAGAGCACGTGCCGCAAATCATTGAAAAGATGCTTGCCAGACCATCAAGTTGAACCCAAAGTATAGGTGGTACAACATGGTGCAGTCAGGTGTAACATAATGCAGTGACATGCAACATGGTGCAGTGAGGTGTAACATGCACTGCAGACAACCAGACAGGCCCACCTGTGTGTAGTTCAGGCAGTTGCGCGAGCCGCAGCCATCCATAAGGTAGTCTTGAACGCCATTGATGGCGTTGTTGAAGTCATACACGTGCTGCTGCTGCATCTGTTGCCCAGCAGCATAAAAGGCGTTGCCAACTGCCACAGCAGCACCATCAGGCACAGCAAGAGCAGTAGAGAAACAGATTTAAAAAATGAGCGTGCCGCGTGCTCAACAGAGTGTGTTGACAGAGCTTGCAACTACAAGTCAGCAGCATCATCCAGTGCTAGGGCAGCACTGCCCTCGTGCTGATGCTGACAGGTATGGCTTACTAGGATGATCATGCGACTGCCCCAACAGCAACATCTATGTGACAAAAGCTCTCTTGTATTGCTCACCGATGCTGTTCATCTCACACACCAGGTAGTCCTCCATCTGGCTGAGATCTTTTTCAAGCTCTGCAGCAGCAAATGAATATGTTAGCAACATGCTAGTGGCATGTTAGTAACACGTGAGTAACATGCAAACCTTACTGGTGCATTTTGCACACCAGGTAGTCCTCCATCTGGCTCAGATCCTTCTCAAGCTCTGATGCAGACACATGTTGGCAACTGCACGCACTTAAACACGTCATTTGATGAGCACGCACTTCAACATGCCATATGATACAAATGCATTACAAGCTGTCACTTACATATGCATTGCAACACCGATGCGACACACATCACGAATCCGTATGTGCAAGGTACAAATATTTTTAATATCAACATTGGGGAGCTCTTCACGCCTAAGTGCACCCTTGATTGTGGGTTTTTGTCATTCCTGTCGCTACATCAGTGTTTTGCTGCTGATCATGATGTTCTGCTTCTCCTGGCCTGTCCCATGTGCAGCAGGATTGTGCGGTGTGGTCATCAACTCAGGTCTAGCGCTTCGGTCACTGGGCAGATGTGCGTGTTGGCTGCTGCTGCTGCTGCTGCTGCTGCTGCTGCTGCTGTTGCTGCTGCTGCTGCAGCTGCTGCTACTGCTTACCGTACTTCAGCCAGGTTGCTTTGTCCTCTTTCGGACCCTTAATGCCCTGGACGATTGCCTGCAGCCAGTTTACATGTATATTGTAATTTTCAAACTTATCTGCACTGCTGTTGACAATCATTCACGCATGCCGATGCGTGAATCATTGAGCCTGCCTGCAGGGACTGGATCCAGGCAGTAGTTCAAATCTGTGTGAGATGTTTGCGGGGCAACAACATTGCTATACAGACCAGCAGCAGGTGCTTCTGCAGCCTGCAGGTAGCAAATGTATGCAGCTTCAGTCCACTGCCTTGCTTGTGTGTAAACTCTCTGTGAACATGTGGTTGCTCGTGGCTGCTGGCCACGGCTCCAAACTGCTGCCAGTATGAGACGTATCAGTGCATACCAGGCATCGTAGGCTCTGAGTTGCTGCATTGCGAGGGTTTATAATGTCTCAAGTGCGGCGCCGCTAGCGCAGGCTGCCAGCCGCCTGAAGCTTTGCAGCGCAGCAGATTGACAATATATGTATGAGTGCATGCGAGCTCTCAACGCAGCGTTGGTGTGGCTGTGCTCCTGTGTCTGCATGTCTGGATGCAACTCACCATTCCAATCTTTTTTAGTATGCTGGTGGCGCTGCAGCAGCAGCAGCAGCAGCAGCAGCAGCAGCAGCAGCAGCAGCAGCAGCAGCAGCAGCAGCAGCAGCAGCAGCAGCAGCAGCAGCAGCAGCAGGAAACCCGCCAGTCAGCCCTCTTATAACAATGCCGGCACTCACAACCTGCTTGCCGCCTACTTCCTAGGCTTGGCAGAAGGCGAGGCGGCCAACCAGGGCTGGCTGTGCCGCAAATTCCTGGTGTTTTGGTCACTGTGACACAGTTTCAGTGTTTGAACTTGGTTAGTTTCTGAAAGCTCTAAGCAATTACCACTTACATCCCAGGCACCTTCCCTTGTGGAGCTGCCATGCGTTTTGATGAAGATCTGACTTCCGCAATGCCATCCGTCATTCCACTGTAGACAACTGCAGCAGCAGTAGAATGGCAGCAGCAGAGTTGCGGCAGCAGCAGCAACAACAGCACAATGTGCTGTGCTTTGCTTGCGCATAATGCGTCTGCTGTGACGGTGTTTGACGGCAGCCGAGATCTGAACAGAAGCTGACTGTCCTGTCCTGCTCTGGCTATGTTGCTGGCACAACCCCTGTCTTCCTGCCAGCACCATACCCTGCTGCTGCTGCTGCTGCTGCTGCTGCTGCCATGCCCTACTCACCAGCGCTGTTTCCAGCCTGGCCAGCTTTAGTGTCATTTGGGTTGTTGACTATGATGTGCTTTGAATCACACACGCTGCCGCAGGGGTCAACACCGGTGACACCCCCTGACGGAGGGCCTGCAGCAGAATAAGCAGTAGGACTGCAGTATAGATGGTTGCACCGAGTGCTGCATGTAACACACTGCAGCCGCAACTGTGCCAGGGGTCTGACACTAGTGTACCACTTCACGAAGCAACATGCAGCAGCAGCAGCAGCAGCAACAGCGAGCTCAACACACAAGGGCGCACACTCTGTTTCAAGTTGTAGCATGCATGCTGTGTGGTCGCTCACGTGAGGTTACTCTGACGGTGATGTAGGCTGTTGCCGTGGCCAGCCCATCAGTGAGGGAGTAGGGGAAGATATCAGTGCCTGAGAAGTTGGTGGGCGGCTGCATGCAGCAGAGAAGAAGTGCAGAGGCAGCTGTTATAACACTGTGTTATGGTGCGGCACAGTTTGCAGACATGTGCGTGGGAGTGCGCCTGTGCCTGTTCATTTGACTGAGACACATTTGATTGCCCCACCTTGGCCCCACATACAGAAAGGCAACCGCCAGAGGTACACACACACACAGCAGCAGCAGCCGACACATTTCCTCAGCATCGCAGCGGCGGTCAGGTACACCGGTACCATCACACACAGCAGCAGCTCGCTCCAACTGGACACTTACTGTGTATATGTTGCCCGTAACAGCAGCAGCACCAGCATCATTGTGCGTGATGGTGAACACGGGAAACCACCAGAGGCAGGAATACAACAGCAGGAGCCAGATCTCCTCAACAAACACCAAGATTGCTATAGCAGTCAACAAAATCACAGCAACCCATCTATAACATACAGCAGCTCCTTCCATCTCGGCACTCACAGTGTATCTGATGCCCGTGTCGTTGCCAGTCAGCTGCACTATTTCCACAATCCCGCCCTTGGCTGCCGGGCCGGCACCCGCCAGCTTCAGTCCCGGCAGATCCGTCGAATCCGGATCGAGCCCCCAATACAGCTCCGGAGCGATCACCGTGATCGTCACATAACGATCAACGAGCGTGGTAGTCGTGAAATTGCGCGGCGTGGGTTTGTGGTTTGCCGGGGGCTGCATTGGCTCGCTGCTGTTGACTCGCACAAGGATCATGGCAGCGGCTTGCTGCCCGTCTGCTGCTTGAGCAAGGAAGCTGACGTATTCCAGGCCATTAGAGCCCGGCTTGGAAGTGTAGCGCAGTGAGTCAGCGCCGCTGCATGTCGTGCGGCATGCGGCAGCAGAGATACATGCAGCAAGGCAGCAAGACGGGTTGCTTGCTGACAAGCAGTGCTATAAGTGCTGCAGAGCACGTCAGTGTATCTGCATTGACGCAGGGTGCGATTCTGCTGCATTAAGGCTGACTCCAGCAAGAGTGTGCAAGTGCGAAAACGCACCAGAAAGTAGGCCAATGATGCAGCCTGCCCATTGGTTGATGCTGCTGCTGCAGTGGCCTGCCCAATGGTTGATGCTGCGGCAGTGGCATGGCTGCAACTGCAGTGCTACAGACCCGCCTGCTGCTCTGCTGTTGCTGCTGCCACCAGGTAGGTTTCAGCGGCTGCTGCTGTTGCGTCTGAGCCAGCAAGCTACCAGAGTCACACCAGCGCTCTCACCTGCTGCTGGTTGCTCGCACTATCGTCACGGTTCCCAGGCTGCTATCCGTGACCGCCACGATGCGCGTCACTGGCGCAGATCCCGCCATGATCACACCAGCCCCAGGAGCAAGTGGTGCAATGGCTGCCTGCAGCGAGCCAGCCTGGCCTCCTTGTGGCTGCAAGTCGACTAGCATAGTGCCACGCACGGTGGGAGGAAGGCCGGTCGCTGCCTGCCCAGTAGCAGCGCAGACAGAGCCAGCAGAATTCGTGCTGCTGCTGCTGCTGCTGCGTTGGGGTGTGCCAGAAAGTGTGTAGGTGGAGTTGAGGGCACCGCCAAACAATGCAGCCCAAGTGCTGCAGCTGCCGCTGGGCCCTGCACAACAGCAGCAGCAGCAGCAGCGGCAGCAGCAGCAGCAGCAGCAAGGCAGTCAGGAACCATAGTGCGTGTGCTGTGCAACAAGTGGCATGCCAGGTAGGTGCCCATACAGCAGAAGCAGCAGCAGCAGAATAGTTGCCAAGCGGGTGCACATGCATGGCTACTGCGTATCTTGTAGTGTGCGTTGGCGAGCAGTTGCCAGTGGCACCTGCAACACAGCAGCAGCAGCAGCAGCAGCAGCAGCAGCAGCACCAGCAGCAGTCAAGGAGCCAGCATTTCAACAGCAGGCCAAACATTGTACTGCCACAGCAGGTGCGCAGTTGTGCATTTACCATGCCTAAAACTGTCATATTACAGCAGGTTTCTCACCTGCAGGAGGCAGTACCACACACAGCTTCCTGCCTGCCGTACCGCCCCAAACGGTACCAGCAAGGAAGTGTACTGTGGCGATGTAGCTCTTCCTGCGCCCTTCAGGGCCGCTGACCGACACTCGCAGTGGGCCGCTGCCATCAAGCGTCCATGCAGAGCGCTGCATGGTGCTCCTGCAAGCGCAACACACCAAAGCAGAGGAACAGCAGCAACATCACTGCTTACTGATGGCAGCAGTGCTTTGCAGGAAGCCGCTTGCAAAGCACTTGGCTGCAGGGTGGGCAGTGTTGAGCTTCAAAGCCATGTCAGTGCCAGCTGTTGCGAAGTTGAGCGCTGCAGCGCAGCTGTTCACTCTATTGTGGTGGTGACTTGGATCTCACCGGGTGTGACTCGCGAGTGCTTATTCCCTGAGTGAAGTGTTTTTGTTTTGAAATGATTGAGCCGTTTCCTGCACAGCTGCCCTGATTGCCATGTGCTGCAGGCACGTGGGTGTGCAATGAAGTTCACTTCGAGTGCACTCTGCACTGCTGCACACTAGTCACTTGGTAGAGTTTACAGCGCACCTGATCGCGTTGCAGCCGGAACTGCCGCTGCGCTGCAACATGCCAGAGAATGTGACAGAGGCGGGGATGCAGCTGCTGCTGCTGGCCAGCTTCAGGTCAAAGCAGAGGCGGGGTGCGCCTGCTGCTGACACATCAGCAGTAGCCAGTGTAAGGGAGGCACCCCAGCCGGCTGTCCCTTTGTGACCTGCGTTTTTTCGCAGCAGACACCGTTTGAATTCGGCGTTGCTTTACGTATCAAAGTCACGCGCTCACGGTGACTGGCTTCACCTGCTGCGGTGGGTACGGTCAATGCAAGGAGCAGCGCTGCTGCGCCAAGCACGAGTTGCCGCAGCATACAGACTATGTTTTTCTTGGTTTGTCTGTGAAGTGAGACACAGATCTGGCAAGCAGGGCAAGACTGAGCAGCGACAAAGCTGCATTCCTGTCAAGCGCAGGGCATTGTTGCGTCTTCTAGCGTTGAATACTATCTTGTAAGAAGTCACTGAGACATTGCAACGATGTAATCGCGCTTGGCTCGCCTTTGTGCAGAGGGATTTGCCGGAAATATTATCAAATCAGATCAAACGCCACGGGAAATTTGGTAAATGATGCAACATCTGCTTCAGCTTACAGTTTCAGCTCCATTTGCGTCCGAATGCCCGCACTAAAGTTGCTGTGGGCGATGCCGGTGCACACGCATTCGCGATCATCACTATTATTTTCCCGAGTGACGAGTCCATAGACTCGACATAGCGTTAGCGGATAAAAATTTATACAACGCCTTGCGCTGTGTGGCTAGCTGACAACGACGTACGAACGTGGCGCTGCAGTCTACGGGTTCACGTTGAAAAGCTGGGTGACGGTGCTCCGGTGTGTCCGACCAGGATTACTCACCGCAATAAATCAGTTCAACTTGCTGTCTGCACGATTAATTTCAAAGTAAAGCGGCATGTTATTATCTCTTCCCATATGAAAGGATAGACAGCCTGTGTGTGGCAGTACTCCGTGCAGCTGAAGTGCAACTGACATGACAGGCAGTGCTTCGTAACAGAAGCATCATATCTTGCAGCATGCGAGCGGATAATAAAATACACTGCATTTCTGCATGCCATGTAGCTCACGTTCGTGTTGCCATGCCTGGCTAACCTACAGGGATCACCGAGCCAACTTCTGCTGACATGCTGTCTGTGAGCCCAGCTTTATGGTGCCCAGATTATGTCTCTCAAACTG
>RWJK01001673.1:0-18460 GCA_004335835.1 Scenedesmus sp. ARA3
CCACTCACCGAATGAATATGAGCTCCCCGGGGTTTGACTATGTTTAGATGCCCTCTCCCCAGCCGCAACACAACGACAGCCAAACAGCACCACCGAAAGCTAGACACCAATCTCAGATGCAGCACTCACCGAGTCAGTATCAGCTCCCGGGGTTTGACTATATTCAAATGCCCTTTCCCCAGCTGCGCGCCAATCTTGACCTCGCGCATGATGTTGGTGCCCATCAGCGGCGGGATGGGCCGCTGCATCAGCTTCACAGCCAGCAGCTCGCCAGACGCTCGGTTTCTGCATATGTAACAAGAATGTAACAAAGATGTAACAACATGTGTGCTAAGGGGTCTGTTTGGTTCAATTACGCGCATGATGTTGGTGCCCATCAGCGGCGGAATGGCCGCTGCATCAGCTTCACAGCCAGCAGCTCGCCGGGTGCGCGGTCTCTGCAAATGTAACAGCAGTGTAACAATGTAACAAACCATACAAGTCTGGTGAGTTTCAATAACAAGCATGATGTTGGTGCTCATCAGTGGCGGGATGGGCTGCTGCACCAGTTGCAAAGCGGCTGTGCCTCATTCTGCTGCAGCACCACAGCCTGGCTTGCCCACGAAGCCAAACACTACATCTGCTAGCCTCCTGCAACCGCAATGAGATTCATGCTGCTGCTGCTGCTGTGTACATGCTGGCTGCTGTGACAGCCCTCTGCTGCTCGACTGAGCCACCTAGCACCTGTTGCTGTTGCTGCCAGTGCAGCTGAACCTTGGCACAGCCCTTGCCAGGCCAGCAATGCCATGCATGCCTGCTGGCATACCTCCACTGCTGCTGCCACTGCTGCTGCAGGAGGTTGCGCGTAAACACATCTGCAACCGCTGGCTCTGCAGAACCACAAGTACTCATGCTGCTGCTGCTGCTGCTGCTGCTGAACGCGTCACTGGCCGTGCATCCTCTGCAAACCAGCTGCTGTTGCTGTTGCTGCTGCTGCTGCTCGCCCCTCCACCACTGCTGAGCCTCTTTGCAGAGCCAGGCAGCCCGTAAAGCAGCTGCCCAACCGTTGCCAAGCCTCCCGATACAACCCCAACTACTGCACTGCAGCAGGTGCTGCTGCTGGGTCCTTCAGCAGTTGCGCCTCACCTGCAGAGCCAGGTGTCTCCGGCTGAGCCGCTGCCCAGCAGATGCTCCACTACCCCTGCCTGCTCTTACCCTCTTACACCCCAACTGCTCCAACACGCCACCTGCTGCTGCTGCTGCTGCTGCTTCACCTTTGTCACTAGCCCAAGCTGACCTACAGGCCACCTGCTGCTGCTGCTGCTGCCTGGGCCTTTATTAGCCCTGACCCACCTGCAGAGCCAGTTCCTTTGGCCCTGGCCCCCTGCACCTCACCCGCTGCTGCTGCTGCTGCTGCTGCTGCTGCTGCTGCTGCTGCTCAAGACTATTAACAGCCCCGCCTCACCTGCAGAGCCAGGTGTCGCCGGCTGAGCCGCTGCCCAGCAGGTGCTTCACCTCATACAGCTCAGCCAGCCCGCCTGCAGAGCATTGAGAGACAGTTGCAGCAGGTGACAAAGGCGTGAAAAGTTGCCGGCGGCAGTGTCAGGCAGTGCTTCACCTCATACAGCTCAGCCAGCCTGCCTGCAGCACAAAACAGCAGTGTGCACAACATACTGTCAGCAAAGAAGTGGCAAGGAGGTGGCAGTGTCAGGCGGTGCTTGTTGTGCACCTGTACAGCTCAGCCAGCCTGCCTGCAGCATTGCAAGTTCAGTAAGTAGTTGTGAAGTCAGCAGGTGAGCCGGACGTGGCCACTGCCACCTGATAAGCTGCTGTGGCACCCATCTTACGGCTGCTGTGGTGCACATGTAACCGCTGCTTAGGTTCGTCTAACAGCTGTTATACATCGTGCAAACACACCACAGTGGCAGCAGCAGGCAACACGAGCACCTAAACAGCTGCTGTTATAAGAGCGCACACACCAAAGTCGCAGCAGCAGCTGACACGAGCAGCACTGCGCCATGCCCACCTGTCGCGTCATTCTCCCGATTCACATCTTCATAGTCAACCTCCGGCCCCTTGCTGCAGCAGGCACCCATGGCTGCTGCTGCTGCTGCTGCCGCTGCCGGCACTGCTGCTGCTACTGCTGCTGTTGCCAGCCAGCGTATTGGTGTGCTGCTGCAGGTGCTGCTGCTGCTGCTGCTGGTGATGCCTGTGCTACTGCTGCTGCTGAGCAGGTGAACAGCAGCTTAGGCAACTGCTGCTGCACACTGCTGGTGCAGTTTCAGCAGTGCTAGCTGGTGTCAAGTCGTAGGAGCTGTAAGCACATTTTGCAGAGCCGCAGGGCCCTGCTGCAGCTGCTGATGCTGCGCCTGCATCAACCGCAACAGAAGCAGTAGTAGCAGTGGCACAGCAGGTGCCTGATCAGAAAGTGACAGCGTCAGCTCAACGCTATGCCATGCTTAAAGCTTTTGAACGTTGATGTACACCGCCTGACAGCCTTGAAGCATGTGGAACGCTGCGATCCGGGGATAGGTGCTACCCTGGCACTTCTCATGTTGTTCACACACGCCATTGTGGTCGCCAAAACTCAGCCTGCCAAGCACTTCAAATTCAAACAAACACGTTGCCTAAAACACACCTGCTGGTAGGGAAGTGCGCACGCTTGGTGCTGTTTCAGTGCTTGCTCCTCTCGCAAGCCAGGTGTGTATAGCCCGCGATCAGCCTATGTGTAAACTTTTAGTAGGTGATAAGTTTGATAGTGGAAATTAAACGCAGATATGATCACTGGTAAGTCAGTGCACGGGTGAGCTGTGCCTTTTGAGGTTGCACGTGGCACTTGTGAAAACGGACTGCACCAGAGAAGATCTAAGAAGTGCAGCATGCGTTGCCGTCTGAACGTTTGTCCCTGAGCGTGGCTGTAACAAGTGGGAGTTGGGTAATGGCGGGACATCTATCGTTGTATCCGCGCCTTCACAAGGGTATCAGCCTTTGATAGGACACATGAAGGCTTGTGAGGCGTTTTCAGCCGGACTCTGCGTTTGCTGTGGAGTAGGGTTGTTTGCAAGTGCCACCGTAGATGCAGACAGCAGGGGCCACTTCGAGGCAGGAATGATGCGCTGGACCACCCAGCAAGTACAACCAACGACATATATGGGCTGCCGAATGAACTGGAACACGCCTGTGGCGCTGCCATTACCACTGATGAGCATGCCTGCTGCTGGCCAGCAGTCCATGCCATGCGGGCGCCCAGGTGCAACACTTTAATGTCCATTGCACATGAACAACGTCGAACAGCACATAACAAGACTCCATGTGACAGCTGCACCAGCGACAGTGCTTTGTCTGGATGTCAACTGCAGAGTAGTGCAAGCACCATCTCAGGTCCTAAAGTCAGGCTGACTTAGTCAGCACAGTCACTGTGCTGCTGAAGCCTTGCAGTGCAAGCCACACTGCCATGAGGACTACAACCAAGCTTTGAAGCAAGCAGCTTGCTGCTGACGTATCCCAGGATCACATCTGGCAAGGTTTTCAAATACAGGCACCGACAGCAGATTGGCCAACGCTGATACAGAATTAACAGCCTGCTCCTCAGCGCAGTGTGTGCACCTGCATAAGCAGATGCTGCACCGTGCTGAGACCAATCTCAAGTCAAGCAAGTCTGAACGTAGATCCCCAGGCGCTGCAAACAAACGTGATCTCCCTCACCAGCAGCACTCAATTCGATTGCTGCTCCGCACTGGCCATTAGTCACAATATCCACGGCGACACCATCACGGCTACAGCGTCCCAAGTACAAATCTGCAAACACAGTGACGTCACCAAGCAAGAATGGCCCAGTCTGCCAGAACACAGCCGCAGCAGTAACGCAACTGCACTCACAGCACTCCATACAATCGACGGGCAGCAGCCATGCAGCAGCCAGCGCGTGATCCACATAGCCATGGACGTGAAAACACGCGCTGCAACAGCCTTGCAACACGAATGCTATTGCTGCACAGCCGCTTAGAGATTGCACTGTGACACGCATGACATGACTTTTATGCAGAGCATGACCTTTGTTGAGCCGGTTCGTCCGCTGCTTAGTCGGCCAGCGTGGTGTTGCCGTACTTGAGGAACAGCGCGTCCATGGCTGCCACAGTCTCCTCGTCCAGCTTGGTGAGGCAAGTTTCAGTCCTGTGACACAACCCGCTGCTGCTGCTGCTGCACTTCCCAGAGCTCCTGCAGCTGCACTCCCGCCCCCACAACACGACCCAGATGCCACACACCCACATCCAGAGACACACACAGAGCCGGACTCCATACGCAGTCGCAGCTGCTCCTTACAGGAGCATAGTTGAATGCTGCAGGAGCTTAGTCGGCCAGCGTGGTGTTGCCGTACTTGAGGAACAGTGCATCCATAGCTGCCACGGTCTCCTCCTCCAGCGTGGTGAGGCAGGCTCCAGCCCTGGCACACAACTGCTGCTGCTGCTGCTGCTGCTGGTGCTGCACTGTCCAGAGCTTCTGCTGCTGCACTCCCGCCCCCAAAACACGGCCCAGATGCCCCACACACACAACCAGAGACTCACACACAGAGCCAGACACCACAAAGCTGCAGCTGCACTTGCAGGGTTGTTACTCGTGCGCAGCTTAGTCGGCCAGCGTGGTGTTGCCGTACTTCAGGAACAGTGCATCCATGGCTGCCACAGTCTCCTCATCCAGCTTGGTGAGGCAGGCGGCGATGTTCTCCTGCACCTGTTCCAGCGTGGTGGCCCCGATGATGACAGAGCCCATGTACCACCTGCAGGAGAGAAAAGCAATTGCACAATGCACGTCATTTGGCATCAGCTCTTGTGCATCAGCAGGTGTGCTCCTGCTACAGATTGGCGGCATTGACAGGACAGACAACACATTGCAATGCACGGGGAGCATGATGATGCTCTCCTGCTGTGCCGCGGCGTGCTGGCGCCGATGATGACAGAGCCCATGTACCACCTGGGAGGATATAAACAAAGGCGATGTGTCAGCAATGTTGCCTGAGCACTTGTGCATCAGCAAGTTGCCAGGTGTTGGTCCGAGATGCCTGTTTTTGTGCACCCCCAATGCCTACCCAGTTCTTCAACACTTGCCACTCATCTGCTGGCGCCCCAGGCCTTGCACAGGGTGGCTGCAGCGAGGCCTATAGCCTTGGAAAGCTTGAAACATCAGAACACACGAGACACTAGCCAGCCTAACACACTCATCCCCTCCAGCCTCACCTGCTGGCAGCCCAGGCCTGGCACAGCGTGGCAGCAGTCATGTCTTTTGCCTTGGCCAGCGCGACATTTCACTACACTGGCCAGCCTAGCTGAACCCTCAACACAAAACAACATACAGCCCTGGCCAGCCTAGCTGAACCCTCAACACAAGACAACATACAGCCCTGGCTAGCCTAGCTGAACCCTCAACACAAAACAACATACAGCCCTTGCCAGCCTAGCTGAACCCTCAACATAACACAACATACAGCCCTGCCTCACCTGCTGGCAGCCCAGGCCTGGCAGAGTGTCGCAGCGCTCATGTCCTTGGCCTTTGCAACCTCAACCAGGTCACGTGCAGCCCAGCAGCTGACCCCCAAAACACCTAAAGAACAGCCCTGCTGCCTTGCCTGCTGGTAGCCCAGGCCTGGCACAGCGTAGCAACGCTCATGTCATTTGCCTTGGCAATCTCAACCAGCTCCCGAGCAGCCTAGCCAACCCCTCACATGCCTACAACACAGTTATGCTGCCTTACCTGCTGGCGGCCCAGGCCTGGCAGAGTGTGGCAGCACTCATGTCCTTGGCCTTTGCAATTTCAACCAGCTCCCGTGCAGCCCAGCAGCTGACCGCTCAAACACCCAAAGAACAGCCCTGCTGCCTCACCTGCTGGCAGCCCAGGCCTGGCAACGTGTGGCAGTAGTCATGTCTTTGGACTTGGCCAGCCCCAAACATAAGAAACTGGCCAGCCTAGCAGCTGAACCCTTGAAACAAAACAAGGTACGGCCCTGCTGCCTTACCTGCTGGCGGCCCAGGCCTGGCACAGCGTGGCAGCGCTCATGTCATTTGCCTTGGCAATTTCCACCAGCTCCCGTGCAGCGTCGCTGGTGCGCTTGGCGTGGTAGCGCGGCTGGAAGCCGGGGAACAGCGTGTGGCGGCTGCGGCTGGTGTCAAAGCCGTTCAGGTACTTGCCAGACAGTGCGCCGCCTGCACAAGTGTCCAGTGTGTGATGGCAGCAGCGAGCACAAAATGAGAGAGGGTCATTGGTGGGGGCTGGTGTCAAAGCTGTTGAGGTACTTGCCTGACAGCGCACCACCTGGAGTAGGCAGCAGGGGCAGCAGGAGCAGCAGCAGCAGCGGCAACATGACATGCAGCGTCAGAGGTTGCGGCTTGAAGCTGTGGAACAGGACTCCCTTATCCGTGTGGCGGCTGCGGCTGGTGTCAAAGCCGTTGAGGTACTTGCCGGACAGAGCACCACTCGCAGCAGGCAGCAGCAGCAGCATCAGGTGAGTGGGCATTCTATGGTGCTGCCAATGTCAAAGCCGTTAGGTACTTGCTAGACAGTGCACCACCTGCAGCAGGCAGCAGCAGCAGCAGATGTTGCATCAGAAGCAGCAGCAGATGTTGCATCAAAAGCAGCCGACAGGAAGCCAGGGAACAGCGTGTGGCGGCTGCGGCTGGTGTCAAAGCCGTTGAGGTGCTTGCCAGACAGTGCGCCGCCTGCACAAGTGTCCAGTGTGTGATGGCAGCGCAAGCACCAAATGGGGTGGTGGGTGAGTGGGTGAGTGCTGGCGGCTGGTGTCAAAGCCGTTGAGGTACTTGCCAGACAGCGCACCACCTGAAGTAGGCGGCAGGGGCAGCACCAGTGGCAGCAGCAGCGGCAGCATTACATGCAGCGTCACAGGTGGCGGCTGGACTCCCTCATCGGTGTGGCGGCTGCGGCTGGTGTCAAAGCCGTTGAGGTACTTGCCAGACAGCGCGCCGCCTGCACAAGTGTCCAGTTGTGCAACGGCAGCAGCAGCACCAGCAAGCAGACAGTGTAACATGACATGGCCCGCTGCTTGTGCTGGTTGCTCAACTGCCACAACAACCATAATGAGGCCACAACAGCAGCTGTGCCACTTAAACTGCTCCCACCCTGTGACATCCACATCATGAAACAAACGCTTACGTGCGTGGGTGAGTGATTTGCGCCTGCGCCTGCGCCAACCTGCCAACCCAGCAATCTATCACACATATGTCGACACTTCTCCCCCACCTGTCAGCACGCCGTATGCAAGCATTCCCCATGTTGAGCTTGCTGGAGGCACACATCTCCACCACATCTATAGATGCTCAAGTTAAATTAAGGTTTCAGGTTCAAGGTTTGGGCTGCAAATGTCATTTAGCTATAGCTGCCTGCTGCACCCACCTGCCAGCACGCCGTATGCGAGCAGTCCGATGTTGTAGTTGGAGGGTGCACAGGCCTCCGCCAGATCACCCTCGAATGCGCGCAGCATTGGGCTGAAGTCATTCTGAATGGACACCGGCAGCGGCACGCCCAGGCGCTTGGCCGTTTCGCAGAACTGGCACACACCTGAAGTAAGATAAGAAGCAGCGAAGGGAAACGCACAGAGACACAAGTAAGTTTATGGATGGGCAACGGCAGCGGCAGGCCCAGGCGCTTGGCCGTTTCGCATAACTCCACACACCTGAAAGATCCACAGCAGCGAACAGCAAGCAGAGAGGCAGAAATGGTTAGTTGATAACACAGGCAGCGGCACGCCCAGGCGCTTGGCTCTCACAGAACTGGCACACACCAGAACGATACACAGCAGCGAACAGCAAGGAGAGAGGCAGAAATGGTTAGTTGAAAACACAGGCAGCAGCACGCCCAGGCGCTTGGGGTTCTCACAGAACTGGCACACACCTGAGGGAACAGCAGCAGCAAACAGCAAGCAGAGACGCAGAGATGGTTAGTTGATAACACAGGCAGCGGCACGCCTAGGCGCTTGGGGGTCTCACAGAACTGGAACACACCCGAAAGATACACAGCAATGAATTACAAAGCAGGGAGGCAAGAATGGTTAGTAGATAGACACAAGCAGCCGCACACCCAGGCGCTTGGCAGTCTCACAGAACTGGCACACGCCTGAGGGAAAAGCAGCAGCAAAAGGCAGAGCACAGAGGCATAGGTGACACCTTGGTAGGATTTGGGCAGCGGCACGCCCAGGCGTTTGGCAGTCTAACGTCTCTCGAAAACGTGTATTGCTCATGTAAATACGTGTCCTGACACGGTTCGTGTCCAGAACGGCCCAACACGTGTCTTAGACACGGCAGCTGCAGGTGGCTGGTCTGACCGTTGAACAGCCTGAGGTAGACGCAGCAGCAAACAGCAGAGCACAGCAGCACTCACAAGCATGGGCCTAGCTGCTGCTCACCAAAGGTGGTCTCGTTGCTGCTGCTGCTGCTGCTGCTGCTGCTCTCGTTGCTGCTGCTGCTGCTGCTGCTGCTCTCGTTGCTGCTACTGCTGCTCACCAAAGGTGGTCTCGTTGCTCAGCCCCCAGTACTTGACCTTGCCTGCCTGGATCAGCTCGCCCATGGCCGCCACCTGCAGCAGCAGCAACAGCAGCAGCAGCAGCAGCAGCAGCAACGGTTAACACCTATACATACCACAGTACTAGCCAGAGATAACCCGCAGCAGCAGCTGGCCGAGGCAGGCACACACATGCCTTGTGCACTGAGGGCTGCAGGAGTCCGCAGCAAGCCAACTCCGCGGCACCTAAGCAAAATAAGCTTGCATATTGGACCTGCCAGCAACGCCTCAGGCACTGGTGACACAACTTACAGAACTTAGTTAGGGAAACAAGCGCTGGCCAGCCAGGCAAGCAATACGCAGGTGCCCAATGTCTATTGACATAGTAGCTGTTGCTGCTATGCCAGCATGCTTTGTGTGCACTTATCACATTTCAATTTCAAGCGCACCTGCTCCTCGATGGAGGGCGCGTCCCGCTCCCTGTCAGGGTGGTACTGGCCAGCAATACAGCACTGCCAGTGACCAGTTATTGCAAAGCGCGCTGGCAAGCAGAGCAGCCGCAGGCAAACACAGGCAGGCGCTCTGTGTTCCGCGCTTCACTGCGTGATGCCGCCCTTTATTGTGCTGTGTTGCAATGACTTATTTGATTGACAAACATGCGCGCAGTTGTTGAATGACGCAAGTGTGCGCACCTGCTCCTCGATGGAGGGCGCGTCCCGCTCCCTGTCAGGGTGGTACTGCCGGCCGCCAAACAGCGGCGCGTAGCGCGCAGGCCTGCATGGCAACAACACAGGGTAACAGCAGGTGAACGCCAATGAAGCACAGGGCGACAGCAGATGTACAGCGGCGCGTAGCGCGCAGGCCTGCGCCAGAACAACACCGGGTGACAGCAAGTTCACTTTATCCAACCCCACCTCAACAGAGCTGCATTTCAGCAGACTGCAGCAGGACATTCATGCAGTACATCTTACAGCTGTGATTACACAAACCCCAGAGTTGCTGTGGCAGTCTCACCAGCGGATCTGACACAGGCGCACGTAGTTGGTCTGCAGCACAGGTCGATGCAGACCTTGTGCAGCCGCCGCAGGCTGGTGTCACAAGCAGCTAGCTTCCAATTACTTGCAAAAAGTAACATACTATGTTTCCTAAGGCATGGCTCACCAGTGGACCTGGTAGAGGTCGATGTAGGTTGTCTGCAGACGCCGCAGGCTGGCGTCACAGGCCGCTATGTTGACTGATTTCACAGCATAACCACATGACATGTTGCAAACCCTCAGAGTTGCTCACCAGTGGATCTGGTAGAGGTCAATGTAGGTTGTCTGCAGCCGCCGCAAGCTGGCGTCACATGCGGTCAGGATCTGCTCCCGTGTCAGGTTGGGCTGCGGCGCAGTCTCAAAGTCCAGCGGGGGATCAGCCCTGCACACACGCATGCAGCAGAGGAAGCTCCATTAGACATTTATGTGATTTTCCCGTGCAGTGTGGTTATGAAATTGCCCTGAACCTGGACTCGCCAACACGAAAGCAAAGCACACCATACCAGCAACAGCAGCAGTAGAAGCACCAGCACCACCACCAGCACCAGCACCAGCAGCAGCACCAGCACTAGCACCACGACCACCAGCTTGCTGGCTAAGCATGCATCCAAGCGCACCTGCTGGCCACAATGTAGGAGCGGTCCATGCCCGGCATAGCCGCACACAACACATACCACAACACAAAACACCTCCCAGCAGCAGCAGCAGCAGAAGCAGCAGCAGCAGCAGCAAGGCTCACCTGTTGGCCACGATGTAGGAGCGGTCCATGCCCGGCATGGCACCAGCCACCTTGGTGGCGATGATCACCTGCAGATTAATGACAGCAGCGGCAACAGCAGCAGCAGCAGCAGACAAGGCGTGTCAAAGGAGCCGCAGACAGTCAACCAAGCACGGTGGTGGGTGAAATCAGCAGCAGCTTGCAGTGCGGGGACTGTACAATGAGGAACGCGGCTGCCGGCTATGCTTGGCTGGGCTGCAGCAAGTGGCACTGCTACAATGAGACAAGCACTCACAAGGCTCAAATAGCATAACAAAGACAGCGAAAGATACACGAACGCAGCTGTGTGGCCTGCCTGTTGGATGTGCAGCAACAACAAGCTCCAGCAAGAGCCTTTGACCAAGTGCGCAAGTGCTCTAAGCAAGTATGCGAATCTGTCGAAATGAGCGGTGAGGTATGTGCACATGCATGCACACCTGGCTCCTGTTGCCGCGCGCCTGCATCCAGTTGCCGATGATGCGCTCCGTGCGCGCGTTGTTCTCCTTGGTGGGGGGCACCGGGTACCTGGGAGTGTGCCATGCACGTGTGGCATGCAGGCTTTAAGACATCCTTGCTGCCACACTCACAGCTCTGCAGTGTCCAGGAAATGCGCCCCCTGCGGCAGAGCGTAGTCCATGATAGCACAGCTCCTCCTCGCTGTTGACAACCCTGGAACAACCCTGGAACCTAAAGCTAAAAACCTTACATCTGAACTGCTGCATACACACAGCTCTGAGCTCCTTGCGGCTTCCCTATTTGAACAGGTGTCAAGCGTGGCGTATGCCGCATGAAACCCAAAAATGCCACCCCACTATCTATCTTCTTACAGCTCTGCGGTGTCCAGGAAGTTCACGCCCTGTGACAGCGCACAGTCCATGATGGCAAAGCTCTCCTCCTCGCTGCTCAAGGATTTTAAACCCTTAGAACCTCAACTGCTGCACATTCACAGCTCTGCGGTGTCAAGGAAGTTCACGCCCTGTGACAGCGCACAGTTCATGATGGCAAAGCTCCCTTGTTAACTAACCTTGACTCCAGCCCAGAAACCCTGAAACCTCAACTGCCGCACAGCAGCGGCTGCGTACTCACAGTTCTGCGGTGACCAGGAAGTCCACGCCCTGTGACAGCGCATAGTCCATGATGTCACAGCTCTCCTCCTCGCTGTTCAAATTTGGACTCAACCCCAAAACCCTTAAACCTCAACCGCTGCACACTCACAGCTCTGCGGTGTCCAGGAAGTTCACGCCCTGAGACAGCGCATAGTCCATGATGGCAAAGCTCTCCTCCTCGCTGCTCTGCTCGCCAAAGGTCATGGTGCCCATGCACACGATGGGCACCTGCGCTTGCAGGAACACAGTCAACGGGAGCAGCAGCAGCAGCAGCAGTGGCTCAGCTCGCTGTTCTGCTCGCCGAAGGTCATGGTACCCATGCATACGATGGACAACTGCGCTTGCAGGAACGCAGTCAACGGCAGCAGCAGCAGCAGCAGCAGCAGCAGTGGCTCAGCTCGCTGTTCTGCTCGCCAAAGGTCATGGTGCCCATGCATACTATGGACAACTGCGCTTGCAGGAACACAGTCAATTGCAGCAACAATCTTTCAGCAGAGCTTCAGCAAAGGTTCAGCTGTGGGTGAGCACACCCTGGACGAGGGTGGATGCACAGACATGTTACTTGAAGTTTTCAACTAAGGCAGAGCGTGTGCTCCTACTGCTGTGGGTGGGAGAGCTCGCAGTGCTGCAGTTGATGGCGGTGCGTGCAAGGTAGCAGCTGCGTGTGGGTTACTGTCATGCCTGTGAGCAGCAGCAGCGCTCTGGCTGCACGTGCCTGCCACTGCTTGGAGAGGAAGGGCGCAGTATATGAAGTAATGCCAGCGTTGATACCATATGAAAATGCGCTGATTTGAGATGCCCCTACTGCACGGCCACAATTGCCTGCTGGGTGGCTGGCCCGCCCTGCTGCTGGTGACGCACCTCCAAGTCGCTGGAGCCCAGCTTCTTGGTCTTCATTGCTGCTCCGGCTGTCATTGTTTATACTTTCGATGACAGCTGTTGCTGGAGAACAAGCCAGGCACGTGAGGCACTGGGGGTTGCGGTGGGTGAGAAAGGTGTGTGGTTGGAGTTGCGCTGCAAGCAGCTGGATCACGATGCAACACACAAATGTGCCGATGAGGACTACAACGAGGCTTTGGCACGGGTCAAGAGTTTCCAAGCGTACATTCCAGCTGACGATTACTAACGCGTTCTAAGCTTTTGCAGGACAGGGCTCTAAGTCAGGCGGTCCAGCCAGCCGTGTAACACCGCTTGAGAGACTGAAAACCCTTCATTCAGATTGGTTACTGCACGTGCATTTTGGTCGCTAGGCCTAGGTGGCATGTCAGGAGTGGCTAGTGCTGGTACTGCTGTTCTGGTGCCCCCAGCTAGCGACAAAATCACGTCTGTCTGTGGACAAGACAGATTTTTTGATTAGCAATACAGCTACAGAGCGTAAAGTTTGTCCTGGCGGACCGATCATGAGCCTGCTGGGCCTGAGTGCTTCTGCTGTAGCTGGTGGGTAAGCCCGGGTGTGCTTTTGCAAGCTTCGCAGCTGGTCTACCGCGTGATTTGCTCTTTATGATTCTACTTGTTGCTTTGGATGGTTTTATGCACGCCTGGAATGTAGCTGCAGTGGCATTTGACGGCTGACAGGCGCTTGAGATTTTGAACTCTGTTGTGACCAGGCGCCAGGGCGGGAAACAAGCGCAGCGCTGATGCAGCAGCGGATGAGCATCAGGCGGCCCATGCCTCAGCAGTGAAGCTGAACCTGCAGCAGCTGGCAGCTTCTGTTGCAGCATGCAAGGCAACTGCCGACCAAACCAGCAAGGAGCAGCACATCACAGACGCTGTCGCAGCAGTGCAGGTGGGTTGCACGTGAGCATGATGCCGCCAAATGTGCTGGGTTGCAGCCAGGCTGCCTCAAACCACTGCAGCCTCAAACCACTGCAGCCAGCACAGGCCACAGCAGAGGTTATCTGCGTTGCTGCATGCAGCACGTTTGTAACACCAGCAAGCTTGAACAAGGTACCTTGCCTGGGCAGCAGCAATACAGTCAATGCTGTGCTGCTCCCTGCTTGCAGGAGGGGCTGCGTGCCACCCAGGAGCAGCTCGCCCGTGTGCTACAGCAGCAGCAGCAGCAGCAGGCGACAGCAGATGCAGAAGTATCAGGGCTGCAGCAGGGACAGGTGAGAAGCAAACACTTTGGTGTTCTACAGGTTGCAGTGCATGACTTTGCTGCTAGGTGCGAGCCCTGCCAAGATCAAGTAGTCTTGTCTGCCGGCTTTGGGACATCTGACTCCAGCACGGCATGCTATGCAACAGCAGCCATAGCGCAGCCAGCAGCTGAAACATCAGGAGCATAGCGCGCCCTGGTTTGCACATGAGTTGGTTGTGAGCAAGTCAGCTGTCCAGTAGATGACTGGTGGTTGTTCTATCACCTTGCAGGCCTGCCCCATATCTGTTCTGAGACACCTACTGCAACTGGCTGTTGGCAATTCAGCAGCGTCAGCAGCAGCGCCATGCAGCAGCAAGAACCCTGAAGCTACAGACACTGCGTCTGCAAATGATGCACGCAAACGGCAGCGGCTGAACGATCAGGCAGAGCCAATCTCTGCTGCTTGGCACCATGGCAAGCACGTCTGCTCAGCTGCACAGCAGCAGCAGTGGGCTGCAGCAGCTGCTGCTGCCTTGAAGCTGTTCAGCTTGCAGGATTTGCTGAAAGCTGGCAGCAGTGCAGGACCGGGTGACGCCTTCTGGCGGCAGGCGCTGCTGCTGCAGCCGCAGCTGCTGGATGGGTTGCTGCAAGCAGCTGCTGCTGCTGCTGCTGCTGCTGCTGATCCTGATGGGTCTGAAGGCGTGCCTCAGCCGCCAGCCGCATTATGTGCAGCAGGGAATAGTAGCCGCAGCAGCAGCAGCATTGTGTTGCTGCTTGCGAGCAGCAGCCTTCCATGGCAGCAGCTGCCTGCCATCCTTGCAGCACAGCCGCTGCTGATGCTCAAGGTGAGCCCTGCCTGCCAGACGTTTCATAGCAGCACAACACAGCACAGCGCAGCATCAAGTTACCAAGCTGCCTGAGGCACCAGCTCTTGTCAGCACAGCAGATGCACTGCTGCTGATGCTGAAGAGGAGACTGCCAGCCAGCCATTGCTGCAACACGCTCGTATTGCTCAAATGAACTGCGTCTTCAAGGCTGTAAGCTGCCTCAGGCACTAGCTCTACAAGGAAATGCACTGCTGCTGATGCTCCAGGTGGGGCTGGCCTGCAGGGCATCAAATGTGTGTGTTTGTACTTTGTGCTGTGTTGCGCAGGCCACTGGCACGCTGCTGGGCTGGCTAGAAGCCACAGGCCACGCGCGGCTGTGGCAGCTGGCAAGCATCACGCTGCGGCCAGCTTGGGCCGCCATGACAGCAGCAGCAGCAGCAGCAGCAGCAGCAGCAGCAAGGCCTACAGATGCAGCTGCAGCTGATCAACCACAGCAAGGCCGAGTCCTGCAGCCGCAGCAGTTGGAGAGCAGCAGCAGCCAGCAGCAGCTGGCGCTTGCAGGGTCTTTCCTGCTGATTTGCCCTCAGCCCTGGCAGCAGCAGCTGGTGCAGCTGCTGGTGGCGCAGCCCACTGCAGCAGGCCTGGCGCAGCTGCTGCTGCTGCTGCCTGGCATAGCAGCAAATGAGCTGCAGCTGCTGGGCCTGCAGGTGCCAAAGCAGAGTGTGCCTCAGCAGCAGCAGCAGCGGCAGCTGCAGGTCGAAGCCCAGAATAATGCAGCGCAACAGCAGCAGCAGCAGCAGCAGCAGCAGCAGCAGCAGCAGGAAGGGTTTACGGGCGGCAACAGCGGGAGTGACGGCCTTAGCTCTGCATGGCTGCAGCTTGACAAGGATGATAATTTTTCATGGCCATCAGAGCAAGAGTGGCAGTGTGCGTGGGATTGCAGCAGCCCCAACAGCCAGCAGCAGCCCAGCTGTGCATCTGGCACGATAGGCAGTGACTTGCTTGTGGTGAGTGTTGAGTTTGCTGAACTTTCTTGGGCTCTGTACCTTAGGTACCTAGATGGCGCCTTGCACTGCCTGCTGCCAGAATGGGCACCAATGTTGCGATCCTGACAAGGTGGCAACGGCTGCGTGTGATGCGATCATGCCTCTCTGCTCACGCATGCCTGGGCAGTTGTGACGATCAGTAGCTTGCTGTGTTATGATGCTCGAAGCGGTTACCTGGGTAGCCCTTGATGATGCTGCGGCATACATCATAATCCTGCTTCAACTGCGCCGCAGGTGGTGACCGCATGGAGGCTGGTGGTGCAGCACCGCTGCTGGTACGAGTTCGCCTGCCACCTGCTGGTGCAGAGCAGCATGGCGGCGCGGCAGCAGCAGCAGCAGGGACAGCAGCAGGCATGCGAGCAAGGGCTGCGCGGCAGCAGCGGCTGCAGCAGTAAGCAGCTAGCGGGGCGTGCCGCTGCTTTCATTGCATGGGTGCAGCAGCCAGCTGATACAGCAAGGTAAGGGTGAGGCCCAATCTTGATAGTTGAGTTGGGCCAAGCTGTAGCATGTTTCTGTGCTTGGTTGTCGCCAAAAGCACCGCACACAAGCACCACCATGGGCTCCGGTTGCAGACTGTTGATCCTGCAGTACACACACATGCCCATGCGGGTGGTCGCATAATTGCCAAACGTGTAAGTCGGCTGAATGTCAAACACTGTTTAGTATATTGTTTGGCAGCGACCGCACAAAACGCATTTGACTGCTGTCTGATGGCTTGCTGTCTGTGTGTTGTGCCTGCACCTGCAGGCGCCAGCAGCTGCAGGGGCGCCTGCTGTCACCCATCACCACAGCCAGCAGGGCCACAGCAGACGGCGCACAAACAACCAGCAGCAGCAGCTCTGAAAGTGCCAGCACACTGGTGCAACAAGCTCACTGGCTAATGCAAACATGGAAGCAGGCATTGCTGGACTCCTCACAGCAGCAGCTACTGCAGCAGCTGAGCAACAGATCCACAGCAGCAACGGCAGCGCCACAGACAACCACACTGGCAAGCGGCAGCAACAGCAGCAGCAGCTGTGCATCACTGGGGTTTGCTGGTGCAGCCTGCTTGGCATGCATTGACCTGCGGCTGGCCCTGATGCAGCAGCTGGAGCTGCTGCTTGCCTGCGAAGCCCAGCAGCTGCTGCAGCTATGCCTTCCAGAGCTGTTCAGCCCCAGCAAAGCTGCAGAATATGACAACCCCAACCAGCAGCAGCAGCGGCAAGAGGAAGGGCAGGGACAGCATGTTGATGGCACACCAGCCAATCAGGCACAGGCAGCAGCAGTACAGGGAGGCGCTGCAGCTTTTAAGGCAACGACAGCAGCAGCAACAGCAGCAGCAGGCGCTGCACCACCAACCATGTTGTGTGCAGTGGCTGATGCCCTGGAGGTGTCCTCGTCAGCTGCTGTTGAGCTCCTCACCGCTAGCTTGAAGAGCGGCATGGGGCTGGCTGCAGCACCACAGCAGCAGCAGCAGCAGCAGCACCAGCAGCAGCAGCACCAGCAGCAGCGGGGGTGTGAGGCGCAGCAGGTGACATGCAGCCACTGGCTTGCACAGCAATGGGCAGCAGCAGCAGCACCTGCCACCGCAGGCCTGAGGCAGCAAGGGGCGCCTGGTATACAGGGCGCCAGTGCTGTTGCATTGCCTGCAGTGGCTGAGAAGCTGCTGCTGGTTGTCACAGCCTGCATCAAGCTGCTACGCAAGGCGGCGCAAGAGCAGCTTGAGCAGCAGTCAGCACCCAGCACAACCGTTGAACGGTTGTAGTGCCACGCACGCAGAGCACTGTGATGGACTGCTGCCAAGCAGGCTACTCGTGCTTGGGGAACAGTCGCCACATGTGCTCCGTTTCAGGCTTGAAAGAGGACAACAGCAACCGTGGCAGCCGGCTGGGCGTGTGCTGGCGCCTCTTGCAACGCCTGCTGCAAGCGAGCTTGTACCTGGCCGTGCTCAGGTGCGTGTGACGTCGTGGATCAGGCGTTTTGTTGGTCAGCAAGATAATGGAAACGGCCGTGCGCAACGAGCAGCACGTCGAGAGCAAGTACTGCACAGCAAAAGCACCGTGTTGTTGGCAACGCAAGGCAAGCCATGGTGATTGCTTGCTGGGGCTCGTGAGATGCACAGATATCTGCAAACATTAGCAGCTAAGCATTCTCAAGACATATCCGTCGGCACGTGCTGCCCTGCAGACGCTGATCTGCGCCATCACTGATGGCACTCAGTGAGTGGGTGCCTGTGCTTTTTCTGGGTTCTGCAATTGCTGTGCTGGTGTGCCTGGCTGCGCCATGCCAGGCTGAAATGCATCTGCACACATGTGATATAAGGCTTGCACAAACAGCATCAGTATAGTCACTGCAACTGCGTATGTAACATCAACAATGCAGCACAGCAACAGATGGGCTTTCCAAGCAGGTGGTTCTCTCCTGCCCAGCTGCTGCTTGCATTGCTCCTGTCCTGCAGGCAGCAAATGCCTTTGCTCAGAATGATGCGGAATGTTTTGAAGGGCTACCCCTGCAGTGTGCTGCGGCCTGTACGTTGAGTGCTGGCTGTGCTGTGCTGGTTGATCATACAACAATGTGCTGGTTGTGCAGGCGACTTGCAGCGAGCAGGGCAACTCTGGGGCTCCACGATAAATTTGAGTTCAAATCTTAGCACTTTGAGGCGCTTTGCAGGCGCGGGGAGGCGGTGCCTGCTAAAGCTATTATTTTTAGTGTTGCGCAGTTTAACCTAATATGGAATGCTGCTGCGCGCACTGCACTGCTTCTGTTGAGTGTTCCAGCGTGTCTGGTACAGAGGCTCTTAGTTCCACTACATATATGGATCCGGCTGAATCCACCACGGCTGGCATCGATACCCCTGCCGTGTTGGTGGGGCAGCAGCAAGTTGGGTCAGCGTGTTGTTGAGCGCCGGTGTGACCCAGGTCGTTCAGTGAAGTATGCACTGCAACTGTCAACTGCTGGTAACTTAGCGTTGTTTGGCTGCTCCGCATAATGCGTAGGGGCTTCTGGGGTCTGGCCGGACAAGTTGACCGAGCACAGCTGGGCATGGTACAAACGTAGCATCTGCATTTTGCAACAAATCAACACAGCTTGCAAGCAGACAGCCATGCTGGCATAGCAACCTGCTGTATGTGGCAGGCACAGTAAGGCACA